>CM044546.2:27418204-27423204 GCA_024416835.2 Perccottus glenii
TACGACAGATACTTCCTGTGAAGCCAACCGTTTCCTAAAGAGTCTTATAATGATTTAAATCATGTCTTAAACAGTGCATTTGAAGTTTCTAATGTTTTAATTCTATTCTAATAGAAACATGTCTGATTATTGTATTTCTCCAGTTCAACTGTAAAATGAGCCTCTGCAGACACACATTCACCAAAGTTAAATATAAATACAGGAGGCACGTGAGCTCCTAGTGCGGACCTTAGTCCAGACGTTCAGGAGAGAAAACGTGTGTTGTACCATCGTCACTTCACTGGCAGTAGCGTGAATATGTAATGCACAGGCCACCCCCTCTTCTACCCCCCTGTCTGTGGACTGGGTGCACTGACAGGATAGCCCTCTGATAACACTGGCCACTGCTTTTTACTGTCAACATTTGCATTAAACATTGGGTTTCACTTATCATCTGAAGAGTTGTTGTAGTCTTCACTGTGTGTTGTGTGGCACAGCTCGGAGCCACAGACCACTGCATGATTGTCCTCCACTAAAACCCAAATTCTCGGGATGAGCATGCTCTGTGAGCTGCACGTGGCTCACTCCCCCAGGAACTTATATGTCAATGTGGGTCACACTTGGCCCCTTTTATTTCTGTGAGTCAGATTTTGTTTGAGTGTGTCTAGTGTGAGTTGGGCTCAGCAGCTGCATCTGCCCCGCTCTGTGCTGAGACGATGGTCCTGTATCTGTCAGAGCACTGGCCAAATGACTAGTCCTTTGTGTGGCACTAAGAGGAGCCAGATGTGAGCTCACACATGTTCACATTGTGATGTCCACTGACGTGTTAGGGGCGTGGGTCTGATACTCTTGTCTCTCCTGGAGTTGTGTACTTGTGACAATAAAGTGTCAGTGCTGATAGTTTAATGTGTGCTCTGTCAACAGGACTCATTGTTGAGCCTTAAGCCACAGTCTTGCTGCCTATATAATATAATATAATATAATATAATATAATATAATATAATATGAATAGAATGAGTGTCACCATTTATCAAGTCCCTGATTGAGTACACTTATTAGGGCCACAATTCATCTGAGTTATGATTTTTTTTATTACAGTTTTAATAAACCACTTAAATAGCTAATAGCATTTCATAGAGTGTTGATAAAGCATTTTGCTTTTCTTAATGATCGTCTAAATTGTGTAATGGGTGCAACAGTTTAGTGTTTAATGTTGTTTTCAGTACAGAGCAGATGTGTTTCTCTCTGAAGCCTTCAGTGTCCTGTCAGATCAGGTACCAGTGAACGCCTGTGGTTCAGGGCTCACTGGACTGCAGTTTTTGTTTTGATTCATTCAAACTGCCTCATGTTTTGTTCATTTCCTGTTAGTGTTTTATCACAATAAACCTGTGAGTGCTACAGGGCTTTCAATTTGGCAGATCTTGGCGACACTTTTTATGTGGGTAGGACGTGAACCAGAGGAAGGATGAATCAATGATCTTTCATTTTGATGATTCTTTGATGTTTGATTTTGGATGGAGATCCTGACATTAGCATGGCTCTCTTCTTCTATGTGCTAAAATGTATTGTATAAAGTACAGTATGTTCGAGATAATGTATTGACCTTGTGTGTTGCCAGTTCCCAGAAGGTTGATGAATAAATAAATCTGCTGCTCCAACAGTCCTCCTTATTTTCTATTGTAGTGAACATATTTATTTGTAACTGCCAACATTTGAGGTAATCAAACCAATAAACAGCAGGCGTCAAAGTCAAGTGCACAGCCAAACTATTCTCTTCATTCAAACAAAAAAGACTTGAGTTGTCCCTTAAACTCAGACTAATTTCAATTAAATATATTTGCAGAGGACTTGTCTCCATCACTGACGAAATGCTGCATTTTTTCACTGGAGTGTCAGAATGTTTGGTGGGAATGGGACGTTTCCTACAATGCATAGAGAAAAGTGCTGAAGAAGTGTAAAAGAACAGAATAGACCAGCATGATCTGTTTAGATGTGAAACAATGCACAATCACCACATCTTTCTGTCATCTGTAGACAAAAATAATTTTTTAAAAGTGATTCATTCATATTTGAACAAAAGGAACGATGTGGCATAAGGAGGTTGTTTCCATGACAACTTGTTTTGCCCAAAACACAAAGGTTCTGTTGGAGTTTGGCTTCTCTTTCACACAAGCACGACTTTCTCACTGGCTGAAAATGTTTCAGTCCAACTGAGGAGGTTTTCGTTTTCCTCCGTCTCTTACTGTGTTGTTGTGTAAACTGTGAAGACTCAACACAAACTGTCCTGGAAAGCAAAAACTCATGTTCTAATCAAATATTGTTAGTAGTAGGTGTATAGCTCTAAACTGAGAAACAGGTTTAAAAAGTTTTCTGTTTATGTAGAGGACCTCTGTCATGACGTTTGTGTAATGTAAGGGTCTACAGCGCCTCTACTGGCCTGGTAGACATTCAGGGTTTTGAACAACAGTGCATCTATAACGTTAGGTCCTGTGAGGCTCTACATGAGACAAGCTCTAAAATCAAGATAGAGACAGTGATGTTTCTGAATAAATAATACAGAACGTGCCATACAGTAAGATGAGTGCATTAAAGAGTCTAAAAGAAACTGGAGAGAAGGCCTGAGGAGAGACAGTGTGGCAGTGCTCCCAGGAGTGAGCACATCTGTTTGACCCCAGATCCCTCAAACATTTTCTCTCTGGGTTGCAGTTTAGAGCAGGTTAGATGAGGTGACACTGGCAGGACGTGTCATTTTAGAATGACTCACAAGCATGCACGTGGTCTTCTCAAGTGTTCTGTTCCTCTGCAGACACCAGTTCC
Source organism: Perccottus glenii (assembly GCA_024416835.2). Classification (NCBI taxonomy): domain Eukaryota; kingdom Metazoa; phylum Chordata; class Actinopteri; order Gobiiformes; family Odontobutidae; genus Perccottus; species Perccottus glenii. The sequence continues at coordinate 27,421,001 of CM044546.2, forward strand.
ACTCTGTTGCATGTGTCATGTGTGTTTGGTCACTCAGATGTGGTAACACAGCAATCTCTCTTGAAAATGTCTCATCAGCTAAAAATAACTACTAAAGTCACTCTCCCCAATTGTTTGTGCACAGACCTGAGCCCTGAGGAGCCCTCCCCCTCCCCCTCTCCCTGTCTCTTCCACAGCCTGTAGATGACAGGGCTGTGAGCGGACACAGGCTGTCCCCGCTGGAGCTGCTGTGTCACTGGGAAGCCTGCCTCCAGACTGTCCTGGGGCCCACTTTTTGGAGTTTCTTTCTTGTTGCCTGTTAAGGCACGTGTGGCCCTCAGGCTGTTGTCAGGCAGATCTGTCTCACACATCTCAGTTCAGTAAAACACAGAAGGAAAAGACAGGGGTATAACACAGACACAGCTCAGCGCACCTCAAACTGTGGAAGGCGGTCCAAGGATTAGAGTTGATGAAATATTGAAATATTGAAGGAGTTACCTGAAATAATTGCTTATACTTTAATTACGATTATAATATCTGGCTGCATGCTGATATTTTCTTTTTGTTATAGATGATAATTACCTTAAAATACTGGCCTTTGTTATGTGCCAATAACTCCTTCAGAGGGCTGTTGCTAGAAGCTGGTTGAACAAATGCAGCGTTGCAGAGTAAGTTCTGAGTTGATAAAACAAATCCAAACTGGGTAACTTTTGGTTCATCTGTTGTGCGACGCTGGTTACAAACGTGCTCTCTGAACTCAGGTTTAAACCTTTACCCAGTGATCACTGGGTGTGTCTGCGCAGGGAACAGCCAATAGCAATCAACCTGGAGGGAAAAGGAGGCTACTTCTGCTGAGAATCCAGAAGCAACCGGGTCACAGCCAAAAACAGGAGAAAGAGAAAAAAAGCTACTCGTATAAATGTGTAAGTTTTAAGACTTGAAATTGACTCACGCAGAAGATTTACCACCTTAAAAACTCATGACCTCGACATATTTTATAATGTTTCATAACTTCATTACAAAAGTGTAAATAAAATGAAATGTATGGAAATTGCTTAAAAATATGAAAAGGATGAATTAAAAACAATTTACACATTTTTTAAATAAAACTTGAAAAATATTTGACCCAAATTCAAAACTATTGTGGCAGGATATAATATTTAAATACAGAAAGCTTTTACAGTGAAAGTATTGTCCTCTACTATTGTTTTTGGGCAGAGATTAAATAAAGTTTATTCTTTGAACCAAAAGAAAAAAAAGGACCACAGGAGGGTGAAACCAAACCACCTTTTGGAGCCAGAACTACCTTACCTGGATCAAAACCTAAACCGGCTTCAAGCAACAGACTTCAGAACACAATAAAATAACGAGAAGAGTCTCTCTCACAACTGTAGCTGTGGATTTAGTCGACCTGGACAGATGACAAAACAATAAATCCTTCTTCAAAATAAAATTATCACCGACAATAACCTGGACTGCGTGTTTTTAACTGAAACCTGGCTAAAAACAGATGAAACTGTGACATTAAATGAAGCCTGTCCCCCACATATTCCTTTTCTTTTTCAACTACAGGAAGGAGGGCGGCATCTACAGTTGTCCTCATGAGTTATATTACCCTGACAGAAATTGTGATTTTTTTTTTTTTTGGCCATTTTTCAGAGAATATGAATGATAACACAACTTGTGTTCATGTTAACACCAGGGTATGTAAACGTTTGGGTCATTTGGGTAGTTTCTGGTTTCATTATAAAAAGAGTAAACACAATGGTTTGACAATAAATGGCTTCACCCAACCACTAACTATGAGTGGAAAAAAGGTTTTTGTGTTATCATTCATATTCTCTAAAAAATTGCCTTTTTGTTATTAAAAAATATTTTTCAGTCAGGCTGTTTCTCTCTCTGAGCAACACTGAGACACTCATGCAGGCTTTTATAACCGACAGGCTGGACTATTGTAATGCTCTCCTCACTGTCCACTGTCTTTGGTGACTCTGCTTTTAACCTTTATTTACCGAGACGCTGGAACAGCCTCCAGAGGATCTGAGGAGAGCCCAAAGCATTGACATCTTTAAACAAAAACTCAAAACTTATTTATTTAGTCTGGCCTTTTATGTAGTGTTTTGTAAACTGTTAGTTTTATTTCGCTTATTTTTTTAATTTGTTGTATTGTATACATTTGTTCTACTCTGTTTTACTGAAAGTGAAATACAGTAAAACAAAGCCAC
>CM044546.2:28638204-28705704 GCA_024416835.2 Perccottus glenii
CCAAGTCCTGTTTCCTTTATCTAGATTTAACAGAAAAAAAAGTAAAACTACACAGAAAAGAACAAAAATGAAAACCTGTTCTTTCAGTGTTTGTAAATTTCAGTTTTAGGTGAAGCTCAGCTGAAGATCAGGTTAAGTCCCAGGTTAGTCTCAGGTGAAGCTCAGGTCAAATCTCAGGTGAAGCTCAGGTCAGTCTTAGGTAAAGCTCAGGTGACGATCAGGTCGGTCTCAGGTGAAGCTCAGGTCGGTCTCAGGTGAAGCTCAGATGAAGCTCAGGTCGGTCTCAGGTGAAGTTCAGATGAAGCTCAGGTCGGTCTCAGGTGAAGTTCAGGTCAGTCTCAGGTGAAGCTCAGGTCGGTCTCAGGTGAAGCTCAGGTCAGTCTCAGGTCAGTCTCCAGTGTGTGTACCTTGAGTGTGACAGTGCGTTCAGGTGTGTGCAGGTAGAAGACCCCAGGCTCCGCCCCCTCGCAAGTGAAGGTGGCCTGGCTCAGAGGGACCTTTCCGAGCGGCGTCACATCACGTGGCATTCGTGAATAAACAAGAGCATTCTGCTGCTCGTTGAACACAAACCAGCGCTGTTTCCAGGCCTTAAGAGCCCCGCCCTTTTTCAGCAAGTAACCACGGAGACGGGCCTGAGCAAGACTGGGTTTCATCAGGTCTGAAACTGGATTCTGTTGGTCAGTCACAGCAGTGGGTTCTGACTGGAGTCTCTCTGTTAATGCAACGTTGTCAAGTTTTCCAGATTCGGCTGAGATTAGATTTATAACTTCACATTTTGGAGCTGAATTTTCGTTTTTATTTTGATCTGGTTTGTTTTGTTCCTGAAGTTGTTCTTTTGCAGAAGTGGATTCTGGAAAAATCTGGTCTTTTAAAGAAGAATCTTTGTCTTCAGGATCTGTTTGTTTGGATTTCATTTGGTTAAGATCTGAAAATTTGCTTTTATAGACCTTTATTAGACCAGACTTTTCATGTTCGAGATTTTGTTTGTCCGGTTCCATTACTGCAGCGGGTTCTGAGTAAGCTCTGTCTTTTGCTGCAATGTTGTCAGATGAGTTTTGGTTGAAAAGTTTGCACTTTTCTAGTTTTGGGAAATTTGTTTCGTCTGGTTTAAATTTACTGACTTTATGTTCTTTTTAACAGTGGATGTTTATTTAATACTGTTATACATTTTTTTGTTTGGAGCAGAGATATTGTCGTTTCCTGAAGCTCCTTGTTTAGTTTTGTGATTTTCTCTTACTTTTTTTCCCCGATTCTGATGAGTTTAAATCAAAAGGTTCAGGTTTTTCCACTTGTTCTGAACCAGATTCTTGGGTTGTAGGATCAGTCTCAGAGGGAAGCTGGTGTTTCTTGTCTCGTTTGTTTGCAGCAATGTTGTTTTCAGATTCAGTCGTGTTCAGGTCAAAAACAGCGTGTTTTCTGATGTCGTTTGGAGCAGGATCATGTGGCCCCAGAAGTTTTTCATCTGAAAGATTTTCAACGAGTGGCTAGACTTTTGTTTGAGATTCGTCAGGAGTTTGTTGGTTTGTTCCAGCAATGCTGGGACTCATGTAAGATCCTGGTTAAACCACAGTAAAACCGTGCCAGTCCCGACTCTGTAAAAGAACAAGACCTGGTTTTAGATCCTGACGCAATGCTGTGAGCATGATCCCATAGAGTCTGGCTTGGTTCTGTCTGGGATCACATGATCTGAGCTTAGACCTGGTTCAGTCCAGGTTTAGACCTGGTTTAGTCCTGGTTCAGTCCTGGTGTAGTCCTGGTTCAGTCCTGGTTTAGACCTCTTTTAGTTCTGGTTTAGTCCTGGTTCAGACCGGGTTCAGACCTGGTTCAGAGCTGGTTTAGACCTGGTTTAGTCCTGGTTTAGATCTTTTAAGGGTTAGAGTCACCTGGGGGTCCAGTTCAAATTCTGCCTGAATTTCACCGCCTGAGGCCAGAGGAGAGGCATTTTCTTTTGGTGTGTGTGTTTTTTGTTTGGCACAGGCCTATTGGGGGGTAGCCATAAAGCAGGTCATCCATAGTCAAGTCTTGGTGCTGTTTAAGTGAATTAGTAATATAGTAGGAGTTAGTAAAAATATAACCTTATTAGTAATCACCAGTGGTGGACAGTAACAAAGTAAATGTAATTCGTTACTGTACTCAAGTAGTTTTTTCCAGTATCTGTACTTTACTAAGTATTTCCATTCGGGGATACTTTTTACTTTAACTTCACTACACTTCAAAGTCAAATATCCTACTTTTTACTCAATTACATTTTGCAAAATTAGTCGTTCCTTGTTTTGCCATTAAATATTTTTGTAGAAGAAGACCTCAAAGACGCGTCTCAGTGGGAGTGTCAGGACCGGCTCAATAGAAGCCTCATTCTCTACACGCGAGCTGATAAACATGAAAATAACAAATAAAAAATACACCTGTGAGGAAGCTTTGGTATTAGTAATGGCTGACTCTGATTCTGAGGGAGAACATACCTTTAGAGTCTTTTCAGCCGAGTGAAACAGGGAATTTTGGAATAATGCGGCTTCTATTGACAGCTGTTTGGGACAAATACGTGTTGGTCATCCTGACACTTTACCCAGTAGAGGAGGGAGAGGCAGGGGTAAACATAGTCCTCGAGAATGGCTAATCAAAGCAGCGATCGTAATAAAAGTGATGGCTGTGTGCTGTGCTTTATGAGAGGTCCCACACTCTAAATAACTACTAACTATGCCACATGGATGGATAAGAAAAGATAAAGCAACTGCAACCACACACATATAGTACATGTGTATATTTCTCATAACTGTTTGCTTACGTTTTACTAGTTATGGTATATTAGAAGTTGTAGTTATTCTTTATTTTGGTAATGTTGCTTTTACAAATTACTGTTATAAAAAATTATAAAAAATTATAATATGTTCATTAGTGTGTATGTACTGTAAATAGCATAAGCACCAATATATAATGTCATGGTATGCAAATTATATGCAAATTAGATGCTTAAAATTCATTTACTTATATACTTTGGGTCATACCTGACATTTTTCTAGTTAGAGTAGGACTCTATCTCTTATCATTTTCAAACCACAGCCTTTTGAAATTTGGATCTCAAAAATCTGTATTTTTTTAAATAAACCCCGGCGCTTAAAGGGAGCAAGAGACTGACAAAAACTATAAGGGCACTATAGCCATAATAAATGATAGTACTTGGATACTACAAATACTTTTGTACTTTTACTCAAGTGAAAGTTAAAAGGGACTACTTTTTCTTTTACTGAAGTAATATTTTACCTAGTGTATCTGTACTTTAACTCAAGTACTTGGTTTGTGTACTTCGTCCACCACTGGTAATCACACATTTAGTCAAACAATTGTCCAAGATTGATCTGTGGATTCCATGTTAATGTGCTGTTCCTGTAGTTCTGTGTCTGGATGTAGGCTGTGGTACATATGAGTAGAATGATTACATCTCTTCTCCATAGAGCCAGGTCCCACTGACATTACTAAGACATGCCTCAGGTAAGTGAGTCTAGTTTTTAGATTCAGCAATAAGTGCTCCATGCAATAAAATAAGCATTAAAAATATTAAATAACATTAAGAACAGTTTCTTAATGTTGTTACAATTTCCCTGGTTCAGACCTGGTTTAGACCTGGTTTAGACCTGGTTTAGACCTGGTTTAGACCTGGTTTAGACCTGGATTAGATCTGGTTAAGACTTGGTTTAGACCTGGTTTAGACCTGGTTTAGACCTGGATTAGATCTGGTTTAGACTTGGTTTAGACCTGGTTTAGATCTGGTTTAGACCTGGTTTAGACCTGGTTTAGACCTAGTTTAGACCAAATTTTAGTCCTGTTTAGACCAGGTTCAGTCCTGGTTTAGTCTTTATTAAGACCTGGTTTAGTCCTGGTTTAGTCCTGGTTTAGACCTGGTTTAGACCTAGTTTAGACCTGGTTTAGACCTAGTTTAGACCTAATTTTAGTCCTGTTTAGACCAGGTTCAGTCCTGGTTTAGTCCTGGTTTAGACCTGGTTTAGACTTGGTTTAGTCCTGGTTAAGATCTGGTTTAGTCCTGGTTTAGACCAGGTTTAGTCTTTATTAAGACCTGGTTTAGTCCTGGTTAAGACCTGGTTTAGTCCTGGTTTACACCTGTTTTTGACCTGGTTTAGACCTAGTTTAGTCCTGGTTTAGATCTGGTTTAGTCCTTTTTCAGACCTGGTCTCGGACCTGGACTGACAGAGGTTTGTGGGCGGAGCTTTTCCTGAATCAGGTTTGACTCCAGCTGTTTCCACTCTTCACCTCCTTCGGCTTTTAGGAGACAAGGAGAGGGACAAGGAGGGAAGGAGACAAGGAGGGAAGGAAGGGAGCAAGGACAGAGGAAAGAGTAGAAACTGAATAAACTCACTGTTTTTTTCTGTCTCTTCTCCTTTACTTCTTTTCTTTCTCTCCTTCTTGTGTTTCCTTCCCACTGTGTCTCCACCCTGTGTTTCCTGTTTGTTTCTTTCACAGTAAAAGCCTGTTCATGCTGTATACTGAACAAAAATTTAAATGCAACACTTTTGTTTTTGCCCCATTTTTTATGAGTTATGAACACAAAAGGCCTATTTCTTTCAAATGTTGTTAAGAAATCTGTCCAAATCTGTGTTAGTGAGCACTTCTCCTTTGCCGAGATAATCTATCCACCTCACAGGTGTGGCATATCAAGACGCTGATTAGAGAGCATAATTATTGCACAGGTGTGCCTTAGGCTGACCACAATAAAAGTCCACTCTAAAATGTGCAGTTTTATCACAACACAATGCCACAGATGTAATCTGGTTTAGTATCTTTATGGCAGCGGGGGATGATACTGTTTTTGATCTGTAGCACCACCCAGAGGGCATCAGTAGAAGGAGATAATGTGCAGGGTGACAGGGATCAGAGGATGGGAGGAGCAGGTCTGTGATTTTGGATGATTTTTCATTTTGCGTGAATGAATATGTGATGGTTATGGGGTCAGTGGAGATAGATTTGGGGGTAGGGTTGCGGGAGAAGTCAACTATTAGTTCCTGTGTTTTAGATGTATTGAGTTGTAGGTTGTTGTGTTGAGACTGCTTGGGTGACCTGCTCACAGTAGTGTTGAGTCCAATTATAGTTGTGTCATCAGCGTACTTGGTTGGAAAAGTGCCAGGGTGAAAGGACACAACCCTGGGGGGCACCTGTGCTAATGGTATATTAGATATTATGCTCTCACTCCTGCTCCAGTTCATATGCTTATCCACAAGTATGACTTAATGTCTTTAGCTGTATCTCATATTGGGCCAGTCTAATCCAAACAAGACAAAGACATGACTTTGCACTACATCTAATCACTGTTCAGGGACACTCTGTCCTGTACACTTAGTGACATATACATGTAACCTTATTCACATCTATGACTGACACGTCAGCTCAATACAAATCCATCCACGACCCTGGAGCTGAGAGGCAGGCAAAGTGTACACCTATAAAAGCTTCATGTGTTTTAAACATGTACCATTGTTGCATGTTGTCTGATTTGTTTCATTATTGCAAGAATTAAACCGGTCTTCCATTTCTAAATTTACCATGTACGGTCTCCGTTGTCTCGTTTGTGATCCGAACCTAATAGTTATTTTAACAAGAGGTTTCCCACCCTGACTCTGTTGTCTCCCTGATAGAAAACTCTGGATCCAATGATCATAAGTTTAATAAAGAGCGTAACTGGGTTGACAGTATTGAATGCAGAGCTAAAATAAATTAACAGTATATGGGCGTAGATTTTGGGGGACTCCAGGTGTTTTAGTATTTTGCGAAGAGCCAGATTGATGCTGTCAATCTGGCTCTCCACAAAATACTTCACAGACCTGTTTGTCTGGTTTGCAAAACAGATGACTGTCCATTAATGAGGGTGAACTATTTTGGTGAGAGAGGAAGATGTGCTCAAACGATTTCATGACCACAAATGTTAGGGCAATTGGTCTATAGTCATTGAGGCATGTAATTATATTGTTTTTGCTCGGATTATTTTTAGGCCCGAGCCGGTGATGACCGGGAGGGCCTATTGTTTTTGCTCGAATTATTTATTTATTTTTATTTTTTTCTGCAAAATGATCCTAAATTTGACCCTGTGAACATGCACAAAAAGTCATTTTTATTGGTCCCAGACTTCAATGTATGTATTTGAAGTCCCCGAAAAAAAAATATGAAAAATGACTCAGTGGCTACCCCTAGAAAAGTCAAAATACATTGTGCTTATGGAAAATGAAAGTAAATTATTTCAAATGTAGAAATACAAAACTTGGTACATCCATAGGACACGTTAAAGCAAACAGAAAATTTTATTACAGCCATACCGTAAACTCAACAGGAAATCTACTATGTTGGGTGGAATGCGTGACCACCTAAATCGCACCCCTTGTGCTAAAGGCTTTTCATCTAAACAGCTCCAAATTTGGTGAGTATCATCTAGACACGTGTGCCCAAAACGTTATCAATTTGTTTTTTGATACATTTGTGGCTGTGGTCGTAATGAGTCTGTGAAGAGGCAGCCATTTCTTTGGGAAATAAATGCCATTTCCCAATTGCCAGGATCCTTCCTTTAGAGGAGGCCCCTCCAGAGCCACGGCTAGAGTCTTAGAAAACTCCTCAGAATCCTTTGGAACTTAAACGTAAACTTGTACTTTTAGACAAGTAATATTTACATTTAAACAGGGGGGTGCAGCGAAACCGCGAGTCATCTCAAATCTCCAGCCAGTACTTTGTTTTTCTCGCCTTAGCCCAAGCATAATCTATTATTTTCAAAGGTTCAGACAGCTCCCAGAAAAACCAGGGATTGTGGAGACCTTTAAGTCTAAATTTCAAGGTGGTGTAGCAGGCCCCAGCAGTAGCACAGGCCCGGTTATTTGACATTACCGTGAAGTTTATGCTTTAAAGCACGAAATGCAATCCTCCGAGTACATGAGTCCCCACGGTCTCAAGGGAGGCGAGGGCCTTTATCGCCGCTTGCGGCTTTAATTATTATTATAATTGTTTATTCAGCCCCCACTGCAGTGAAATAAAACCTCACTCTGTAGCCTTTGATACATGTGTGTCTGCTTTGCTTGGCGGAGTACGCCATTGAGTTTCGAACATTGGCGGTAGAGAGTGGGTGGAATAAGGCGTCCCTGCTGGTTGTGTTTATCAATGGTTTAAGTGAAAGATTGAAGGATGAACTGGTGACACATCCTGAACTTGTGAACCTGGAGAATCTCATTGCTTTGACAATTCAAATAGACAATTGCTGTCGAGAGCGACGACGACAGAAACAACGCAACCCTGGTGGTGACGTCTTTCCTCGCCGAAGAGATCACTCCCCAGCTCCGGTAGGATCCAGATCTTTTCCTCGTCCTGTACTTCCACTGGAGCCCGTGCGGCGAGAGGAGTTCCCGGAGGGCGAGCCCATGCAGCTGGGTCGGAACCGTCTCAGTGCAGATTAACGAGAACGCCGTAGAGGAACAAACGCTTGCCTCTACTGTGGACAACCAGGCCACTACATCGCCAATTGTCCTATCCGACCGTTAAACCGGAGGGCTCGCTAGCCAGGGGGAGCATCCTAGCGAGCCGAGCAACCTTACCTCTGTCTTCCCGTCCACGAACCCAATTTCATGCCACTATCTTCTGGAGGAACCAGACTCTGGAGCTCCAGGCCCTCATTGACTCTGGAGCAGATAAGACTTTTTGGGACACCACATTAGTAAATCAGCTGGGATTAACCACGGAGCAGCTTAAGGAGCCACTGGAGGCTAGTACACTTGACGGGAGGCTGCTTGCTCAAGTAACAACCCAAACCTGCCCTGGCAGTTGTCAGGTAATTATTTTGAAGAAATCTCCTTTTTTGTTATTGACTCACCATTTATACCGTTAGTTTTGGGGCACTCCTGGTTAACCAGACATAATCCTCATATGGACTGGATATCTGCTAAGGTTCTTAACTGGAGCTCTGCCTGTCTTGCTAGTTGTTTGCGGTCTGCTCTGCCTTCTTCTGTAACCCGCCAGAAACCCGAACCATTCCGGCCAGACCTGTCATTAATCCCCACTGAGTACCACGAGATATCGGAGGTGTTCTGTAAACAACAGACTCTCTCATTTCCCCCGCACCGACCCTATGACTGCGCCATTGACCTGTTGCTTGGATCTACGTTTCCTCTGCCTTTGAATTTCTCCAGGGAGCCACAGTATTTTCGAAATTAGATCTCCGCAATGCCTACCACCTGGTCCGAATTCGTAAAGGAGATGAATGGAAGACGGCCTTCAACACCCCCCCTGGGATACTTTGAGTACCTGGTTATGCCTTTTGGCCTGTGTAACTCACCTGCCGCTTTCAGTGTCTAATCAATGACGTGCTTAGAGATATGCTGGGCAGATTTGTGTATGTTTACCTGGATGATATCCTCATCTTTTCCCAGAATTGAGCGGAAAATGTCCAGCATGTCCGACAGGTCCTCCATCAACTACTGGAGAACCGTCTATACACCATAAGAGCAGTCTTAGATTGGCCCCGACCAGATACAAGGAAACAGCTACAGAGATTTTTGGGGTTCGCTAACTTTTATAGACGTTTCATTAGAAATTACAGCCGCACTGCTGCACCATTAACTGCACTAACCTCCCCAGCTAGACTGTTTCATTGGTCCTCTGAGGCAGAAGGAGCCTTTTTGGATCTCAAGAAGAGGTTTACATCAGCTCCCATTCTCATAAACCCTGACTCGTCCCGGCAGTTTGTTGTGGAGGTGGACGCCTTGGATGTGGGAGTGGGGGCAGTCCTGTCCCAGCGGTCATCTGAGGATAACAAACTTCACCCATGTGCCTTTCTATCCCATCGTTTATCTCCCACAGAAAGAAACTATGATGTCGGGAACCGGGAACTGCTGGCTGTGAAGTTGGCTCTCGAGGAGTGGCGACATTGGCTAGAGGGCGTAGATCAACCGTTTGTGGTTTGGACCGACCATAAAAACCTGGAGTACATCCGCTCGGCGAAACGCCTGAATCCTCGTCAAGCCAGGTGGGCTCTCTTCTTTGGTCGCTTCAATTTTGCCCTTACCTACAGGCCCGGTTCCAGAAATGTGAAGCCTGACGCATTGTCTCGGCTGTTCGAGAAGGAGGAGACTATTGCAGAACCCGACACCATAATACCAAGAACATGTGTCGTTGGGGCAGCCATTTGGGTAAGGGCGCCGCCATACGGTGATTTTACAGCAAAATACAGCGATATACCTCCGTCCACCAGAGGGCAGGCTCCAAAAGCGGAAATATAAGGAGAACCCCAATGGCGACTTTACAAGAGTAAAACTCATCTTTACAGCCTGGTACAAAAGATGGCTCCGGTCTCTAGAGCTAAGTTTTTACTACATAACAACTCTGGGGGCGGTGAATTTTTGATTAATATGTTTGTTTATGCTATCTAAAAACTATTGTTTTACTATGTAAAAAGCCCGGATGTGACGGCCATTTTCTTGCCCATTCGTAATGACAATATTGGTGAATAGGGGACCATTGGGCGGATATCATCCATATTTATACAATCTATGGTCCTACCCCCTCACCGACAACACTGTGACCCACCCCCTCGTCGACAGGCCTGTGTTCTTCAAATTCAAAATTACTTTATTAATTCCCAAGGGGAAATTCAGTTGTTAGGTCTCTTCAAGTTAGTTTATTCAGTAAAAAGTCTTCTTCTGCCACAGACTAGTGTAGAGTTTTATGGCAGTTGTTTACTCCTGCATCTCACTGATCTCAGATGTCCACTGGCTGCTCTCTGTTGTTCAAAAGCTGGCTGCTCTCTGTTGTTCAAAAGCTTACTGTACACTATATTTCCACAGTGAGGTTCAAATTCAAAATTACTTTATTAATTCCCAAGAGGAAATTCAGTTGTTAGGTCTCTTCAAGTTAGTTTATTCAGTCAAAAGTCTTCTTCTGCCACAGACTAGTTTTATGGCAGTTGTTTACTCCTGCATCTCACTGATCTCAGACGTCTACTGGCTGCTCTCTGTTGTTCAAAAGCTTACTGTACACTATGTTTCCACAGTGAGGTCTAACCTAGATGTAACAAAAGCTTGGATAAATCCTGTTCAAGTCCAGTGAAAGGCCTGGTCTTACTGAGTCTCTTTGAGCCGGAGCTTCAGCTGAACTCAGATGCAAAAAAATCAAAGCTGCTTTGCATTAAATCCAAATGGAGAATTAGTCCAGCTCTGACTGGGATCAGATTGAATCAGACTGGGACTTGGATCAGAACTAAACCAGGACTGGTTCTGGTTGTGGAGATGGAGAGGACTATGTTTTCCATCATGCTCTTCTCAGGTTTGACTCTCTTTTTAAATTAGGTTTATTCTGAAACCGTTTTTCTGAGCTAAAATCTGAGAGTGCTCTTTACTCTTTAATTAAATCCTGACAGAACCATGTTCCCTTTGTTACTAAAACTGAATATAAACGGACGCAGACAATGAAAGACTTTAGTCCGGTCTCAACCCGGATCTCTCTGGTACTTGGTCTTTGACTAGTTTTTACCTGAAAAAATCTCTTTTCTTCTCTGCCAGTTATCACTGATCTTTGGGAATATTTTACTCAATAAAATAAAGCGCTTTGGTTCTGCTCTGTTTATAGAGCTACAGAGACAAACATTCCTTCTGTGTTTTTCTTTCCTGGTCTGATCCTGTCTGTCTCTGGTTCTAGTTCCAGTCCTATGGGTTCCTCTCGGCGCTGATCGGGCCTACTTCTCTGTAAAAATAGGCCTGAGACAGTCTGATGCCAGAGATTACTGCAGGACTCACTACAACGACCTGGCAGCTGTAGAGACCGAGGAGGACTATAGGGCTCTGGTGGTGGCCGGTACCACTGGTCCAAACGGCGCCTGGTGGACTGGACTCTACGACGATGTCAGCAGCTGGAGGTGGTCTTTGAACGAGTCCAGACCCAGTTTTACTCATTGGGCCAGCGGTCAACCGGACAACACCAACGGATACGAGAACTGTGTCACAATGACTACCTCAGGAGACTGGAACGACCGCAACTGCAGCGAGAGACAGGCCTTTACCTGCTACAAAGGTAAGAATACTGATCTATTCCTGATAAAACCAGGTCAGAGCCATCAAATCCAACTAAAACCTGTTCAAATCAATCTAAAACCTGTTCAAATACACCTAAACCCTGCTCTGTTGCAGCTGGAGCCAGTCCCAGTTTTGTTTTTGTGAATGAGTCTAAAACGTGGAGAGAGGCCCGAGACCACTGCAGGGTCCACTTCACAGACCTGGCCCGGTCTTCAACCAGGCTCAGGCCCAGGCTCTGATTGGGATCATGTCCGGTCCCGGGTGGATCGGACTTTACCGGGACTCGTGGAAGTGGACTGACGGGTCAGAGGCAACCTCAATCAAATGGAAACCAGGGAATCCTTCAGGAGGAGGCTGTGTGTGCATTGAAACCACCACCTACCTGCTGCAGACCTACCCGTGCTCACAGTGGTTCTACTTCATCTGTCAGAAGAGTAAGACCAGGTCTAAACCAAGTCCAGACCAGGTCCAAGTCAGTTCATGACGAGGTTCAGACTGGACTAATATCTCAGCTTTGGCAGAGTTTGTGTCATTAGAATGGCACACACCTTTTACAAGGTCACACACAATCAAATAATCTCTAGAACCCACATCCAAAGTTCACCTGTGTTTACATGGCACCAACCCTACATTTTACATTACGTGTCAACAAAATTAGTTTTCCAAAATTATAGAATAAATAAACTGAGACACACGTTTTATGTGGCAGAAGGAAAACAAACGTCTTCCATACAAAAGACCCATACCCTACCTGCTATGGTGTTGCAATTGCAATGACTAAAAACCTCCATCAACGGCCAATAGGAGTAGGACCTCTGAGAAATGAGCCTCAATAAGACACAAAAAATAGTATTGTAGTAAACTGATTCAATTTGGGACACACATTATTTTTGTGACTCCTAGCAAAAAAGTCTCTGAGACCCTTCAGCTAGTTACAACCATCTTGTCTTGCCATGGTGACACTCCAAACATACTGGCCTCTCTCTATGAGCCAGAAAGTCACTCATCACATGCATTCAGCATGTGATGAATACTTAAAAGGGGCAGCAGTGGCTCAGTGGTGGAGCAGTCGTCTTTCAACCGGAAAGTAATGGGTTCTATTCCCGCTCTCCCCACAATTCATCCTTGTGCAAGACACTTAACCCACCTTGCCGTGTAAGAATGTTTAGTGAATGTATGGTAATGTAACATTTAATAAATGCACTTACATGACTTTTTTTCCACACAATGTTGATGAATCTTATTTGTTTCACTCTGGTGTGTTTCAGTTGAGGCCAAGCGGAGACTGATCAGACTCAGACTCAAGAAAAGCTCTGATCTGAATCTGAACCTCATGGACCAGGTGAGACCAGAGCAGGACCAGAACCAGACTAGGACCAGAATTTCTATAGTCCCAGTATAGTCCCTCTACAGTTCTTTATAGTCCTTCTATAGTCCTCTATAGCAGTGGTCCCCAACCTTTTTTGCGCCACGGACCGGTTAATGTCAGTCATTATTTTCACGGACCGGCCTTTTAGGTGTGGCAAATAAATCCATTAAAATAAACCAATATGACCGACATTAAAACTGGTATTTTCTAAATATAATAATAAACGTGAATCCACTGTGTATGCAACTTTATTAGCAGCGTCCTTGTAACATCTTGTCAACATCGTGACATGCCTTCAACATAAGATCCACCACAAAACAGATATAAAGTGCATGAAAAATACAACTCACCATAATGCTAAATCAGTGGGAGCCCTGAGCTTGTGTCTCTGCAACAAGATGAAGTGTGTTGCTTATGTGTGTTCAGTCTACTCCGTCATTTTGTCACTTCACAAAACCCTGCCTATAGCCCCACTTTAGTCCCTCTAAAGTTACTCTATAGTCCTCCTAAAGTCCCACTATACTCCCTCTATAGTCCCACTATATTCACTATATAGTCCCTCTATAGTCCTCTATATTCACTCTATAGTCCCTCCTATAATCCATATCCATATAATCCATATTCCCTCTAGAGTCTCACTTTAGTCCCACTATAGTTCTCTATAGTCCCACTATAGTCCTATATATTCCTCTATAGTCCCTCTATTCTCCTCTATAGTCCCTCTACAGTCCCTCTATAGTCAGTCTATATTCCCTTCAAAGTCCTTCTATAGTCCCCTTATAGTCCATTATAGTCCCTATATAGTCCCACATAGTCCCATTATAGTCCCACCATAATCTCACTATAGTCTCACTATAGTCACTCTATAGTCCGCTAAAGTCCAACAATAGTCCTTTTTAGTCCCACTAAAGTACCACTATAGTCCCACTATAGTTTTAGTTTTAGTATAGTTTCACTATTGTCCCACTATGGTCCCTCTATTGTCCTCTATAGTTCCACTGTAGTCCTCTATAGTCCCACAAAAGTCCCTCTGTAGTCCCACTATAGTTCTTTGTAGTCCCACTATAGTTCTCTGTAGCCCCACTATAGTTCTCTGTAGTCCCACTATAGTTCTCTGTAGTCCCACTATAGTTCTTTGTAGTCCCACTATAGTTTTTTGTAGTCCCACTATAGTTCTCTGTCGTCCCACTATAGTTCTCTGTAGTCCCACTATAGTTCTCTGTAGTCCCACTATAGTTTTTTGTAGTCCCACTATAGTTCTCTGTAGTCCCACTATAGTTCTTTGTAGTCCCACTATAGTTTTTGTAGTCCCACTATAGTTCTCTGTAGTCCCACTATAGTTCTCTGTAGCCCCACTATAGTTCTCTGTAGTCCCACTATAGTTTTTTGTAGTCCCGCTATAGTTTTTTGTAGTCCCACTATAGTTCTCTGTAGTCCCACTATAGTTCTCTGTAGTCCCACTATAGTTCTCTGTAGTCCCACTATAGTTCTCTGTAGTCCCACTATAGTTCTTTGTAGTCCCACTATAGTTTTTTGTAGTCCCACTATAGTTCTCTGTAGTCCCACTATAGTTCTTTGTAGTCCCACTATAGTTTTTTGTAGTCCCACTATAGTTCTCTGTAGTCCCACTATAGTTCTCTGTAGTCCCACTATAGAGGGAAAACAGAGGACTATAGTCCCCTCATAGTCCTCTGTTTTCCCTTTATAGTCCCACTAACGTCCCATAGTCCCTCTATACTCATACTATACTATTCTTGGAGTCTCTGGGAGGGGTGCGGGAAAGTGTTCCGACCGGGGACTCGGTCGTTCTACTGGGGGACTTCAACACTCAGACAGGAGACATTGAGTCCACCATGTTCTTCACCTCCATTGTTGATGCGGCCACTTGGAGCTGTGGTAGCAAAGTCTACCAGAGGGAGTCTGCTTTGGGGACCACAGGATCTCGTCTCTGCTTTTTGCAGATGATGTTGTCCTGTTGGCTCCATCAAGCCAGGACCTTCAGTGTGCATTGGGACGGTTTGCCGAGTGTGAATAGGCTGGGATGAGGATCAGCATCAGCATAATTTATCATTACTGGTTGCTCATAGTTCTCTTCAGGTCATGTCAAATCTGATCATGTCATGTCCTTCATGCTAATCCAAGCATGAACTACACGTAGACGTAACTTGCCACAGGGGGACTTCTGCACTTTGCACCTGGGAGCTTGTGCTTTGGGGAGTGTGTGAGATACACCTCCTACAGCTTTCACTGCATGAAAAAACTACAACCTCGTCGCATTTTCTTCTTACCGCTCAGAAGCCTGTGGAGGTTCTCAGTCATCCAGGACATTGTGAAAGAAAATGTTAAAGTAAAGACATCTGGACATACGTTTCAAGTTAAAGATGTTTCATCCCTTGTCCAAGGCTTGAACTTGGAGGGTCAATTCTGAATCACAGATCATCCTATGTCCAGATGCCCTTGTTTTAACCTTTTCTTTTAAAGCTCAGAAGCGTGTCTCTGTCCACCTGTACAGTCCTGAAGCCGGGTAAAGAGGCACTGTGGTCCGGGAAGTCTATGTGCAGCCAGGTCCAGACTCATGGAGGTCAGTGTTTGGGAAAGGACACAGAGTTAGTCCAGTCTTAGACCAGTTTGGTTTTAGACATAAACAGAAACAAAAACAGAGACGCTATTTATGTAAAAACTGACTTTGTATTAAATAGAAATTATTCTCTGTTTTCAGCTGAAGCAGCGTTGGGTCCAACAGGGTCTGAACGGTAACGTCAAGTTCAGGTGGATCAGGACCAGGACCAGAGAGGTCTTCACCAGAGAGCATGACCAGGACCAGGACCAAAATAACACCTGTCCCAATATTTAATATTTAAAACAAGAGTGAGACCAGCTACAGTTCTCTCCTTTTACAGCATTATTTATTTAGAATTCAAAAGTAGAATATACAGTTCAGCTCATAAGTTACCCTGGCAGAATTTGCAATTGTTTGGCCATTTTTCAGAGAATATGAAGTCTGCCACATAACCTTTCTTTCACTCATAGTTAGTGGTTGGGTGAAACCATTTATTGTCAAACAACTGTGTCTTTTTAAATCATAATGACAACAGAAAATACCCAAATGACCCTGATCAAAAGTTCTTAATACCGTGTATTGTCACCTTTAACATCAATGACAGCTTGAAGCTGTCATGGCTTGTAGCCATCTTTAAAAAAACGCCAGAAAACACATCTCTTCCGTTAACACCTAATTGACCAACACTACTTTCTTTCTATCGATTCCTTTTCTTCAAAAGAATTTAAATAAAAAATTCTCTCCAATCCTTAGCTTTGTATACTGTGCTGGGTTTTAACCAGACTAGTTTTTGGTGCACATATGCTTTTGCTCCCTTGTGTTGTTAAAATTGCTTCCATTGTTTTCCTCACTTGTAAGTCACTTTGGATAAAAGCGTCTGCTAAATGACAAAATGTAAGTCTTTTGTGGTCGTTGTGGATAAGGCTCTTTATTTTCTCAGATGGTAAAGCTGCCCATTCTTTTTGGCAAAAAGCCTCCAGTTCCTGTAAATTCTTGGGCTGTCTTGCATGAACTGCTCGTTTGAAATCTCTCCAGCAGGGCCGGCCCTGGGCATAGGCGGAATAGGCAAATGCTAAGGGCTCCGCCCACCCTTGGGGGCGCCCGAGCGCCCAAGTTCCTGAATCCCGATCCACCCGTCCGACTGAGTGACGCATCAATCTCCCCCGCCCCCGCCCTGCTGAAAAAAAAAAAAACATCCGTTACCTGTGTGTGATTGTCACTGACAGATGGCCGAATTCACTGACACTGATAAGTTGTCATTATGTCAAAAAGACCAAGCCATCTGGTGCCCAGGGAAGAAAAAAGAAGAGAAGAGGAAGAAAACGCTAAAAGACAGAGGTAGGTAATGATGATCAGTTTATCTATGTTGCATTAAGTTAGTTCAACGATGCCTGTAACGTTCGCTAATTTTAATTAGCTTATGATATAGTATCATGAACTGCACGGTAGAGACAGACAGTGGTGATCCAAACGCAGGCTTTAATGAAGGATGATCCAGAAAACACAATGAGTACACAGGCAGAGGGACATATAAATCTTTATTTAAAATGAGTTCTGCATAAAATGTTGCTATATAAACGTAAATCTTTATTTAAAATGACTGAGTCCTACATAAAATGTTTTTATATATATATGTATTATATATATGGATTTAGCAACTTTAAAATTCAATTTAAATAAAGATTTACGTTTCTCCTCTGTTTCATGGTTATAACATCATAAAGTGTAGTTAGTAGGACATTGCTGCCATGCCAGATATACTGAAAACAAACACTTTCAAAATTAATTTTGAAAATGTAACTACTGTATGCTAGAGAAGTGCTCAATGAATAGAGTTTTGTGCATGAATACCAGATGTAATTATTCTTGCTGTTTGTGTGTTTAAGCTATAATGTGGTTTAGGTGCTGCCATATTTTTATAGTTTCACTATCATCAGCTTTTTAATAATAAAATGTAACACCCAATGGTCACATATAATCCTCCTCTTCTCTCTTCAGATGCACTTTTGAAATATCTGAACCCCGTCCCTGCAAATCCTGGGCCACCTGTTGCAGACATCTCCATCTCAGCACCGCCCAGCGATTCAGCATCAGTTTACAAATTCCAGGGGCACCAGGTGAAATCTTGCCTAGGGCAGCAAATTGGCCAAGGCCGGCCCTGCTCTCCAGAGTGGCTAAATGATATTGAGGTCAGGAGACTGAGATATCCAGTCCAGAACCTTCACTTTATGCTGCTGTAGCCAATGACAGGTCGACTTGGTCTTGTGCTTTGGATTGTTGTTGGAACGTCCAAGTACATCTCATGTGCAGCTTCCGGGCTGATGAGTGCAATGTTTCAGACAGCAAGCAGCTTTCATCCAAGTGCTGCACTGACAGGAGCCCAGAAACTCACTGACCTTTTATACACACACACTCATTACAAGCAAACAGATCACATGTGAGGATGGTTACCTTTAGTAGCCATTCAAACCTGTTTGTGTCAACTTGTGTTCATGTTATCAGGCCAAAATCTCCAGGGTATGTAAAACTTTGATTAGGGGTAGTTTCTGTAAAAAAAAAAAAACACACACACACACACACATTATTTTACAATGTAAACTTATGAGCACAACTGTAGTTTTTCTGTAGTCGTCCATTCTTTGTGCATTTTAGTTATTGTATTTATTTTATTTATTCAGAAACTCATTATACAATTGTGAAAATCCAATTAAAAAGACCAGGAAAAATACATGAAAACTCCACTTGTTTTAATTCAAATTTGTTATTTTAACTTTTACCCTACATTTTATAAAACAAATATAATTCATGTACTTGTAACAATTAAATAATCTTCAGTTTATTCTCATATTTTTGTAAACATTTATTAAATTATTATATATAAAATACAAAAAGCGTTTTGAACGTCAAGACGTTCGCGTGCGCGAGTGCCGCATTAAACCCGGAAGTGACGATCTGTCACCTGAGCAGAGTCAAAAACAACAAACAGACCTTAGCTTCGTGAAGAGCACCGTGACAGCGGGGCTTTACGTAGGCAGTCATCCGTCTGACAGAGCGCAGAAAGCGGCCTGAAGTCAGCGGAGCTCCTCGGGGAGAGTATCCGGCTGAAGGAGCTCCGAGTTGGGCCTGAGGAGAGTCGAGGTAGCTTAGCCCCGTGACAGAGCTCTGAGCGCGGGCTGAGGATGTGGGTCGAGCCGGAGGAGGTGCTGCTGGCCGCTGCGCTGTGGGTCTCGGAGCGGGCGAACCCCTTCTTCATCCTTCAGCGGAGGAAGGGCCACGGTCGCGGTGGGGGTCTGTCCGGTGAGTGTCCGGGACAAAGGCCTTAAACCAGGCTCTAGGTTCCGGGCCAATGGCTCCGGTCCGGTTCCATCCTTCCGTGGTTTCTAATCTTTAATGACTCGATCGAATATCACACTCTCCATTAAACAATGTTTTTCAAACAGTTAGTCTGTATTTCAGTGTAGCCGAAAATCAAGTTTTCCCCAGACACACTGTTTATAGATTCAATTGCGCAATTGTCTCTATAATCAACAAATAACACACATAAATAATAGAGAGAGTAGGACCACTTTTAACCATAAAATGAAATATTTAATAGTTGAGGTTGAGTAATAACCTGAGGCTGAGCGTTTTATTTGACCATTGTTGTGAACAGGGCCGGTTCTAGCCATTTCAGTGCCCTATGCGAGAATATACTTTCTCAGTGCATCTGTATGTAGAGTAGATTTTCCTATTACTGTACAGAACTAGCAAAACATGTAGCTGCAGCAGGCAGACTACTACTTGATGCATTCAACATAACATTAATCATAACATGAATTTCCTCTTCTGCAGCTTCTCTCCCAACCAGAAAATCTATAGGCAAGTGTGGTTCCAAACATTAAAAAATAAGGTGTTCTGACAGTGGTTTGATGCACGGTGGTATTATATGCAAATGTGACCTGAGAAAGATGCTGCGGCCACCTCCTTTTCTGTTCTGGTGGGAGACTGCACGACACATAATGTAAAGTGCAATTAAAGCGCTCGCACTGCCCATTCCCCTGCGGGTGATATGGTGTGGTGCGGCTCTTCTCAATCTTGTACATTTTACAGAGCTGTAGACCCAAATTACTCTCAGAATTCCTACCCTGGTCTCAGTGGCGCTAAAAGGGGGTATGCGCTATATGCACCCAGGGGGCGCCAAAGCGATGGTATTAAAAACAATTTTTTTACTATTTTCACTATTTTTTATTATTATTATTTTATTTTTTTTAAGGCTTGAAGCAGCGCCCCTTCCAGCAGATGGCGCCCTAGGTCGCCTATGCTATGAACCGGGCCAGTTTGTGAACGTCACTAAAGCTCTTGTTCTTTCGAGGGGCTCCTGGACTCCTTTAACTCTGTATATTTGGTGTTATCTGTTGTTTTGGCGGTAGGTCTCCTCGTGGGGACGTTAGACGTTGTGCTAGACTCCTCGGCTCGAGTGGCTCCATATCGGATCCTGCTTCAGACCGGAGACCTGCAGATTTTCTGGACCATCGCCTGTGGTCAGAGCATATACACACTTCATCACAAAGCAGCACATTTACAATATTTTAATATTAAGTGTGAATGTAGGTCACACACAGATTTTTTACAACTCTTTATGAGAATATATTATTTACAAACCATCAGCATTACATACATGTCTGGTCCTGGTCTGAACCTGGTCTAGCGCTGGTCCACCTGGTCTAATCCCAGTCTGGTTTTGGTCTTGTCAGGATCTTCTCGGAGGGAGATAACAGAACACTGGGACTGGCTGGAGTCAAACCTGCTTCAGACCATTTCGATTTTTGAAAACGATGAAGACGTGACAACCTTCGTCAGAGGAAAGATCTGCGTGAGTCTGACTTACAATGATTAATCCTGCTCTAGTCCTGGTTTAGAACTGGTTTAGTCCTGCTTTAGTCCCGGTTTAGACCTGGTTTAGTCCTTCTTTAGAGCTGGTTTAGACCTGGTTTAGTCCCTGCTTTAGACCTGGTTTAGTCCTGTTTTAGACCTTCTTTAGTCCTGATTTAGACCTGGTTTAGACCTGGTTTAGACCTAGTTTAGACCTGCTTTAGACCTGGTTTAGACCTGCTTTAAACCTGCTTTAGACATGCTTTAGACCTGGTTTGGTTCCAGGGGCTGATTGCGGAGGAGCAGCGGGCCTTGGACCAGGACCAGGACTCTGTGAAGTTTAACGAGGCTCAGCTGAAGATGAGGAGGCTGTTCTCGATGCCGGAGGAAGAGAAGCTGGTGAACTATTACAGCTGCAGCTTCTGGAGAGGACGAGTGCCGCGGCAGGGCTGGCTCTACTTGAGCGTCAACCACCTGTGTTTCTACTCCCTCCTGCTGGGCAAGGAGGGTAAGACCTGACAAAACCTGTTCAAGACTTGATAAACCTGTTCAAGACCTGATAAAACATGATGCTTCATGTACCATGTTATGTTTAATTTACTGACTGCAG
The DNA here is from genome assembly GCA_024416835.2 of Perccottus glenii. NCBI lineage: Eukaryota > Metazoa > Chordata > Actinopteri > Gobiiformes > Odontobutidae > Perccottus > Perccottus glenii. Next base: position 28,658,643 of record CM044546.2, read on the forward strand.
TACAAAATTTTATTTCTATTCTATAAATGCAACCTATTGTCACAAAACTAATGTGATTGGATTTTTTTTTAACTGATTGAACATAATTAGTACCTGAGCTACAGGTTATTCTTTGCTGCTGAAAGAACTCTGTGCTGGGGTCATGTCTCTGTTTCTCTCCTGTTCGTCTTTTGTGCAGCTCGTTGTTTTCTCAAGGGAGACTATGGGACTCTGGAGTTAAAACTTAACAAAGGTTAAAAGAATTTAAAAACCTTCAGGCCATGTGACCGCTGTCAGCCTTAGTCCGTGAGGTGTTTGGCGACAGTTAAACCTCAACACTGAGGGCTGTGTTTAGTTCTGTTTATACACACATGGACAAAAATGTTGGTACCCTTCGGTCAATGAAAGAAAAACTCACAATGGTCACAGAAAAAACTTTATTCTGACAAAAGTAATAATAAATAAAAATTCTATGAATGTTAACCAATGAAAGTCAGACATTGCTTTTCAACCATGCTTTAACGGAGTTATTTTTAAAAATAAACTCATGGAACAGGCCTAGACAAAATTGATGGTACCCCTAGAAAAGACTGTAAATAATGTGACCAAATGGACGTTAATTCAAGGTGTGTGCACTAATTAGCATCACAGGTGTGTACAATCTTGTAATCAGTCAGTGGGCCTATTTTTAGGGCTTCACGTAGTCACTGTATTGTCTGGTGACATGGTGTGTACCACACTCAACATGGACCAGAGGAAGCGAAGGAAAGAGTTGTCACAGGAGAATAGAAAGAAAATTATAGACAAGCATGATAAAGGTAAAGGCTATAAGACCATCTCCAAGCAGCTAGATGTTCCTGTGACTACAGTTGCACATATTATTCAGAAATTTAAGATCCATGGGACTGTAGCCAACCTACCTGGACGAGGCCGCAGGAGGAAAATTGATGACAAATCAAAGAGACGGATTATCCAAATGGTAACAAAAGAGCCCAGAAAGACTTCTAAAGAGATCCAAGGTGAACTCCATGCTCAAGGAACATCAGTGTCAGATTGCACCATCCGTCGTTGTTTGAGCCAAAGTGGACTACATGGAAGACGACCAAGGAGGACACCATTGTTGAAAAGAAATCATAAAACAGCTAGACTGGAATATGCCAAACTACATGTTGACAAGCCACAAAGCTTCTGGGAGAATGTCCTATGGACAGATGAGACAAAAATGGAACTTTTTGCCAAGGCACATCAGCTCTATGTTCACAGACGGAAAAATAAAGCATATCAAGAAAAGAACACTGTCCCTACTGTCAAACATGGAGGAGGCTCTGTTATGTTCTGGGGCTGCTTTGCTGCATCTGGCACAGGGTGTCTTGAATCTTTGCAGGGTACAATGAAATCTGAAGACTATCAAGGGATTCTAGAGAGAAATGTGCTGGCCAGTGTCAGACAGCTTGGTCTCAGTCGCAGGTCATGGGTCTTGCAACAGGACAATGACCCAAAACACAGCTAAAAACACCCAAGAATGGTTAAGAGGAAAACATTGGACTATTCTAAAGTGGCCTTCTATGAGCCCTGACCTCAATCCTATTGAGCATCTTTGGAAGGAGCTGAAACATGCCGTCTGGAAAAGACACCCTTCAAACCGGAAACAACTGGAGCAGTTTGCTCATGAAGAGTGGGCCAAAATACCTGCTGAGAGGTGCAGAAGTCTCATTGACAGTTACAGGAATCGTCTGATTGCAGTGATAGCCTCAAAAGGCTGTGCAACAAAATATTAAGTTAGGGGTACCAACAATTTTGTCTAGGCCTGTTCCATGAGTTTATTTTTTAAAATAATTCTGTTGAAGCATGGTTGAAAAGCAATGTCTGACTTTCATTGGTTAACATTCATAGAATTTTTATTATTACTTTTGTCAGAATAAAGTTTTTTCTGTGACCATTGTGAGTTTTTCTTTCTTTGACCGACGGGTACCAACATTTTTGTCCATGTGTGTAGATGTTTTTGGATCATATCTGCAGTGAGTCTAGTGCCCAGAGGTTTTACTGATACACTGTTCCTGCAGTGACACTGGTGGTGCCGTGGACGGAGGTGACGCAGCTGGAGAAGAACAACACCCTGCTGTTCCCGGAGAGTGTCCGAGTCTGCACGCGTCTGGAACAGCACTTCTTCTCCATGTTCCTCAACATCAGCGACACCTTCAGACTCATGGAGCAGCTGGCAAACATGGCCATGAGCAATCTGCTGGACACCGAGAGCTTCAGCCGGGAACAGACCAGGACCGGGTCTGGGACCAGCTCTGGGCCCCGCAACACCCCACAGATCAAGAGGTATGTCCAAAAACGAGAGTTACGAATGTAACTACGGTTCTATGAATCCCGGCCGCCAGGGGCGGTGCATTAAGCACTGGATGATCATCTTTTCGCATGCGCAGGTCGAGAATCTAATATCAACAAAGTCACTTGTGACCTCCCGGTGACCCACGTGGGGCTATTTAGTCACGTGATACCGGGAGCTCAGTCCCTTTACCTTCTTGCAAGTACAAGGATTACTAGGGACTGGCTGCCCTGGCGGTCATCCGGGATTCATAGAACCGTAGTTACGTTGTGCCACACAATCAAATAACACTTTTACTTAAGCTGAACACAGCAGCAAGTTAACAGTGTGTAGCTTAGCCGAACAACGGAAGCACACCAAACGCATATAGGTCAGCCGAACACGGCGGACATTCAACAGTGTATAGCTTAGCTGACAACGAAAAACAACCAAACGTATATAACTCAGCCGACCACAGCGGCAATTTAACAGTGTTTAGCTTAGCCGAAAACGGAAAGCAAACTTATCTCTCGAAAAACGGACTTACCATCTGTTGCACAGACAACTGTGGACTGTGGCTTACCGGCGTCCATAATGTACAAACAACGTCTAGCTCGTGCAGCCCCTGGAGGGCGAGACACACCCGCTGCTCCGATTGTGGTTCAGAAACTCACACATCACGAGGCTACAAGCTACGAGCTGAGTGTATAAACAATTGTGGATCGTATAATACAAGTCTCCACAACAAAGTGAACCTACGCGCGAGAAGATAAAAAGGGACTGAGCTCCCGGTATCACGTGACTAAATAGCCCCGCGTGGGTCACCGGGAGGTCACAAGTGACTTTGTTGATAGTAGATTCTCGACCTGCGCATGCGCAAAGATGATCATCCAGTGCTTAATGCACCGCCCCTGGCGGTCAGGAGGGATGAAATAGAACAGGGCTAATACCACAAAAAACAGGTCTAGTCCATCTTAAACCAGGCTCAGTCTTACTAAAACAATGTCTAATCTGTCTAAAACAGTTTTTTTTAATCAGTGAGACACAGCTTCACAGTATGACAGTTTGACCTAAATATTTTGCTTATATTTGTGGGGTGCCAGTCAGGTCGTTTGTTTGTTTGTTAGATTAGTCTTATTCTTGTTTTTGTTCACTTGGTCTTGTTGTTGGAATGACAATAAAGAAACAAAGCAAGTTTTGTTAAGTATATTATTAAGAATACAAAGCACAGAAAAGCGTACACAAAGCAAATCAAAATCCAATAGGGAACTTCAAATCCCATAAGGCCTCATGGTCTCTAATCCCACCGGCATTAAAACTCCACAAATCCTCCTGGGAAACGAATCAGTGACGTGTAAGCGGACGGGGATTTTAATTTTTTATATTTATTAATATGGGCATGAAGGATTATAACAAAGGTACTGCTTGTCCACAGGCAGGTTGTCACAACAGACATGTTCTGATCTGAAGGACTTAAAGTCATCTTTAGTAGGCGCAGGTGTTTGTGGGGCCAGGGGTCTGTAAATCCTGAACGTTCGTATGTAGTTGATAACTGAGCACTGTGGTGTTTTTGAGGCACAGGCTGGATTTCATTTCTTTAAAGGTGCACACTTGATTCCTCCCCTCCCTTCCTCTCCTAGTACCGCCCTCAGAGGAGCCACAGAGAGGAGAGAGGTGTGAAGGAGGAGGAGAGATGAATTTAATGTAATGGGACATGTCTCTTCTCAGGAGCGTCACTGTCCATTTTTGACATTTACAACTGGATCTGCAGCAAGATCTCAAATTAACTTTTGATTTTTAATTTAGTCTGATCTAAATGTTTGCAAACAATATTTGTTACATTTGAAATAAACATACATTGATATATAACATTCTTTCTCTTTATGTATACAAATATAAGGTTCACAAACATCAGGACTTCAGGTTTTCATCTCCGTCCATGAAGCTCCAGTGTATCCTTGCTTATGCCTCCTCTCAGAAGCCTCCTCCGGCTTCCCACCTCTCTCCTTGAAACAGCATTAAGAGCTTTGGGACAGCACTAAAGGTTGTCAGGTGTATTTAATGGCCACAGGTGGTGTAGAGTGACCCTCAGACAAACGAGTCCTTGACAGGATCCTATCCCAGCAGCTTTGGGCCTGAGGCGGGGTTAACCCTGGACACGAGTATATGAGGAGGATATGCAGACCTTAACAAAAATGAACATGTTTTTTTTATTTCTTTGCAGCAGCTGCAGCTTTTCTCTGGTCCAGCTCCAGATGAGCCTCTGTTTAATGACACCTTCCTAGTTTATGAGAGAACCTCTACATTAATGTTGTTGCACTTAAGCAGCACTAGACTGTGTTTAAAATATTCATAAAAACAACTCATGGTCCATTTGCAGAAATCTATGTGTAATTAATACAAACACTGCGGGTCTCTGGTGTCAGTGTGTCATCAAGACCCCCCATAGACCTATATGTCTTAAAACAGGTCTAATCTTAGTAAAACTGTTCAGATCCCTATAGAACATTTAAACGTTCCTTATATATCCCACTCTGGCCCTGTAGAGACCTGGATGCTCAGGCCAAGAACCAGCGGTACCGGTCCTGGTTCCGTCTGACCCAGGACGAGCGTTTGGACGGACATACGGACTGTACTCTCTGGGCGCCTTTCGCCAAGAGCCACATCCGAGGACAGCTCTACATCTCCACCAACTACCTCTGCTTCAGGAGCAGCCAGGAGGATATGTGTCAGCTGATCATCCCCTTGAGAGAGGTAGGACCAGGGCAGGACCAGACCCAGGACCATGACCAGACCCAGGACAACGACCAGACCCAGGACCCATGACCGGACCCATGACCAGACCCATGACCAGACCCAGGACAACGACCAGACCCATGACCAGATCAATGACCGAACCCAGGACAATGACCAGACCCATCACCAGACCAGTGACCGGACCCAGGACTAGGACCGGACCATGACCAGACCCAGGACAATGACCAGACCCAGGACCCATGGCCGGACCCATGACCAGATCAATGACCGAACCCAGGACAATGACCAGACCCATCACCAGACCAGTGACCGGACCCAGGACTAGGACCGGACCTAGGACAATGACCGGACCCATGACCAGACCCATGACAATGACCAGACCCGTCACCAGACCAATGACCGGACCCAGGACGAGGACTGGACCCAGGACGAGGACCGGACCATGACCAGACCCGGTACCCAGGACTGGACCCAGGACTATGCATGTACTCGGAAGTACTATTTACCAAACCCATTAGATCACATGCCTCAGATCCATTTGTGTCCTGGTCTTTATTAACCCAGTCCCAGTCCTGCTATTTATTAACCCGATCCCTTTCCTGGTCTTCATTAACCCGGTCCTGGTTCTGGTCCATTCCCAGGTCACGGTGGTGGAGAAGGCTGACAGCTCCTCGGTTCTGCCCAGTCCAGTCTCCATCAGCGCCAGGAACAAGATGAATTTCTTGTTTGCCAACCTCAAAGACCGGGACTTCCTGGTCCAGAGGATCTCCGACTTCCTGCAGCGGACGCCCGACAGTCCTCCCATTGGTCCAATGGTATGTCAATCACTGCTGTGGCCAATCACTGAGCAGCACAGCTTTAGACCAGTTTTAAAAAGACTTTAGTTTGTTTTGAACTGGTTTTAATTGAATTTGAACAGGTTTTGATTCTATTGAACTGTAGTTTTATCTCTTATTCCCTCAGTTGTCTGGAGTTGGGTGTGATTCTGAATCAAAGACTCGTCAATTCCATCCGGATTTACCCACCGCCAAACACGGCCTCCTGGAGCTGTTCCAAAAACAACAGAACCAGGACCAGAACCAGAACAAGGACCAGAACCCTGGACCAAAGAATGTGAGTGCAGTTTTTATAACTTTATTCAGAGATGAGACCTGTTTGTGGCATGTTGCATTTGATGAGAAATATGGCACAGTAGAAGAAGATTCAGCGTCGGAATTCCTAAGCCTTAAATATACACAGTTTTAGCTCTTGCAGCTGTGATTCATCAGACGGAGATCTCTTAAATGATTTCAGTTTAATTTTCTTCACCTTGGATTTTGGGATAAAACATTTTACATATTCATCTAGTCGTTTTTAAAAGTTCAGTTACATACAAATAAAATCTGCCAGTGACAGCTCCCAGATATTTATATGAAGACACTGGACTGTCTGTGGTTCTGGTTGGATCTGAACAAGTTTTAGATAGATTTAAACAGGTTTGAGATGGATTTATTTAGATTGGACAGGATCTGAACCTCTAGAACATGGTAAAAGGCCACTTTATTCATTTTGCTCGGCCTTGGCTCGTTCATATTTATGGCTCTGTCTTCGTGTCTTCAGTTTCTCGTGGGTTTAATCTTTTTTCTGCTGTAGTTTTGGTTCTAACCCAATGTGTCGCTGCAGATGCGAGAACGGATGAAGGAAGAGGCCTGGAACATCCACTTCTCTGAGTTCGGCCGCGGCGTCTGCATGTACCGGACATCCAGAACCAGAGAGTTGGTACTGAATGGGATCCCGGACTCGCTCCGAGCAGAACTTTGGCTCCTCTTCTCAGGTGAACACTATTCTCTTCTATTGAGGGAAACAATTTACTTACACAGAAGTCTTGGAAAAGTCTGAAGAAAGACAAAAACCTTTGTTAAATCTAATCAGAATCTAGACCAGGCATTGGCAACCCGCGGCTCTTCAGCCTCCCTCTTGTGGCTCACTGAGAGATGGGTTTGGGGGTTATCTAAATGTGCAGCAGTGGTTCTGCGAGACTTTTTTTTTTTTTTTCAGTCAAACGTTTAATAACCAAACCAAGAACTATAGCCTATTTAACACAAAATAGAATGTATGGCTCAAAGATAACTTAACAGTTTAACCTGAGTGATTGAACAAATTTGCAGCTGCCTGGCTCTGCGCTACGTAAGTGTTTAGTTAAAACTCTGTTGTGTGTCAACAGCTCTCTGCATCAGCTGAATTCACTCATTCATCCCAGAGTCTGTTACAATTAATACGTAGCCTGCAGTTTAAGAACTTTATCCTTTTAGGCAGGACAGGTGTGTGGCAACAGTTAAAGATTTTGTCACAAACGTTTACGTGCACCTGGTGAGGGGCATTGATTGGATGAGCATTGTATAATTTTTTATACAATTTCTTTCTTACCTTATGTTTTGGTGTTGTCAGAGCATAAAACACAGAATTTATCATCCTCACTGCCTTTTTCATCTAAGCCCCAAACTCTGCAGCTGCGGTGCATAATAACACTCCCACAGAGGTTCAGCCATAATAATCTGTCCTTGTTCTCCACAATGCTCCACGCCAGGACACACATTCTACTCAAGGGAAAACAGCCTGAGGCCCGTTGCGGGGCACATGAAGACAACATGAGAGGAGATGACTGTCACAAGCGCATCGGAGCAGACCTGGTATTCAAAAACTCACCAGAGCTCCCCTTCCCGAAGCAGAGAGCAGCTGTTCCCAAACTACCAGAACAGACTAGGAATAAGACCCAAACTATGTCCTCATTATGTAAAGAAGCGGGTTCAGTGAGCCTTGTGTTATCAACATAATGTACTGTAAAACTGTGTTGTAGCTTTTGCTTTTTTGAGAATTTTTGTTTCAAAGGCCAAGAAGTGTCCAGTGATTTGTCAATCACTGATTGAAACATCCAAGTGTAGCCTTTATGGTCATGGCACTATGTTGTAGGCTATTAATTATTTGGTAATTTTGGAACAGTGTATATTTATTATGCCGGTGATTACACATCAGTCAGCATATATTAATGATTAATACATAATAATATATAAATTGGCTAAACCAAGTTTAATGCAAAACATAACAAACGCGGTCTGTGTGTTTGCAGGAGCAGAGAACGAGATGGCGGTTCAGCACGGTCTTTATGCAGACTTGCTAGACTCGGCGATGGGGCAGGTCTCGTTGGCGACAGATGAGATCGAGCGGGACTTGCACAGATCAATGCCCGAACACAGAGCCTTCCAGAACGAGACCGGGATCTCGGCTCTGAGACGGGTCTTGACAGCCTACGCCCACCGCAACCCGGCCATCGGGTACTGCCAGGTACTGGACCGGGTCAGACCGGGTTTAGACTAGGTCCGGATCAGTGCTAGACTGGATCAGGCGTCTCGACCAATGGGAGCATTAGGGGCGGGGCTAAGATATTTGAACTGCTGCTGTTCTCTGTTTCAGGCCATGAACATTGTGACGTCTGTGCTGCTGCTCTACTCGACAGAGGAACAGTCCTTCTGGCTCCTTGTGGCTCTGTGTGAACGACTGCTGCCCGACTATTACAACACCAGGGTCACAGGTCAGTCCAGACAAAACCACCAGAGACACAGGTCAGTCCAGACAAAACCACCAGGGTCACAGGTCAGTCCAGACAAAACCACCAGGGTCACAGGTCAGTCCAGACAAAACCACCAGAGTCACGGACACAGTTCTGCTCTTGCTCGTTGTAGCAACCGAAGCTAACGGAAGCTACATATCACAATATCAAGACAAAAATACTTTGGCCGCTACAAACACGGACTTCTGTATAACTCCCGTCTGTGGGAGGAAACCGTGTCTGTATGCATTGAGTGTTTTCAACAGTCACTTTTTTCAGTGATAACTTACTATCAAGATACGCTCGCTCTCACCCTGGCTACCCGAGTCTCTTTCTGGTTTTCACACTAGAATGTAAAAGGTTTTGAGAAGTTTCAGATGGTCTTTAACAGGTTTTGAGTAGTTTCAAGTGATCTGTTAAAGGTTTTGAGTTGTAGTAGTTTGGCATGGTGTGTTCAAGGTCTGTGTTCTTCTCTGTATTTGTAGGCGCTCTGGTGGACCAGGGTGTGTTTGAGGACCTTACCTGCTCATACATCCCGGCACTGTACGACCACATGCAGAGGCTGGGAGTGCTCTCCTCCATCTCTCTGTCTTGGTTCCTCACTCTGTTCTTTTCAGCAATGCCCTTCCACAGTGCCGTGGTCCTGCTCGACGCCTTCTTCTACGATGGCATCAAACTCATCTTCCAGGTGAAAAAACAAACCAAACGGGAGATGAGTAACAGAGTTAAGAGGAGGAGAAGGTAAACCAGACTAAAGACCAGTAAAGGGAGGGTTTAAATGGATTTTAGGCAGACTTAAGTTGGATTTATAATGGTGTCAGTCTGTGATTGGCTAAAAAACTCGAGAAAGACCACAATGCTGCTCAGTGAAAGACTATGAAAACACTAGATAATAAGTCAAAGTTGTACCATCGCTGTCCAATATTGAAGTAATAAGTGTGTAAATAAGTGTAAATTAGGTGTAATACATTTTTTTGTGTTTTACATGTGGACTACACTCGTATCAACAGACTTGACAGAATTTTGAACAGTTTTCCTAATTAAGTATCACAAATTGTTTTAAAATATCAATTTAGTACAGTCTTTTTCTGTCACTGACATTTCTAACAAAGCATTTACATTAAAAAGTTTATTTAATGTTAAGGGTCCACTAATGACAGTGGGGCAAGAACTCCAGCTCTTAAAAGAAAAACTAAAAAACATATCTAACTTTTTTTTCTTTTCCCATGCTCTGGTAATATTTTCCTTGTGGGTGAGCTAATAGCTCAAATATTTACCGTGTGCCTGTTTATTTTCATAACCTGAATCCGGACCCCAGCCTCGGACTCCTCCTTCTCCTGCTCTCTCCCTCTCCTCCTTCTGCACTCTCTGGCCCAGTGACCTTGCGTCACCTCTGCCACGCCCACCTCCGCCCCACTCCAGTTACCATGGCAATTGTGCATTTCCCCTCAGAGAAATACATTACATTCATATTAATTTCAGGCTTCACGCCAATGAGAAATGCAATTTTGTTTAGCTGATTAACGTACGGGCTAGTATGTGCTCTGTTTACATTTTGGTCTATCTCAATAGAATGTGTAACTAAATAAGTTTGTCTTAATTGGTTTGTCTTACCGCTTCTGTGTTGCTGCTGTATGTCTGTAGGTGAGAAGGGAGCAGGCAGAGTGGGAGGGCAGAGTTGAAGTGTTTGAGAGCACTGTCCACTGTTGTCCAGAGGGAGAGCAGAGGAAGGCCGAGACCTAGGGGCTCTCAGGAAACATTTATAAGAGAATACATTAGATTAGTGTTATGAAGTATATATGGATACTTCTTTCCAAGTCTCTTCTCCGTTATCTCAATTTGGCTTCTCCTTTTGCAGCTGCATAGGTAGCCTAGAAAAATGGCTTCAGTAAGCCATTGTTATTCCTCTTGTTTTTGGAAGTCACTGCTTCTAGTTTTCCAACTACATCTTCATAGTTTTCTACACGCAATTTACCATTAAACCCATGTTCTGTCATTTATGTAAATATTTAACATTATCTGACTCTTTTTAGCATTACTTTTATCTCCCGTTATAGTAGTTGTACTTTTAGGTTTACTATTATCATTATTACCCCCATTCTTCATTCATCAATGGCCCAACACACTCACTCTCACATACACACTTTTTGTCTTTAACTTTTAGTACTAACTTATATTAAAAGTCTCTGCGTTTGAGGCCTTTTTCCCTCTTTTTCACCATGTCTCACACAGTGATAATTTTTACGTAGGCCTACGTTATTCACTATAGTCCAGGGGTGTCCAAACTTCTTGAAAAGCGGGCCGCATCTGATGAAAGGAAAATTTCCAAGGGCCAACTTTTGATTGTTTTTTCAGGTTTTAGTTGGATTTGAACAGGTTTTAGTTGGATTTGAACAGGTTTTTGTTGGATTTGAATGGGTTTTGTATAAAGCTGCTGCTGTTCGGGCCATAAACAGTACCATTTATTTCTGAAGCTGAGGGCCATATGAAATCTCACCTAGTGCCATAATTGGCCCCCGGGCCGGACTTTGGGCATGTCTGCTATAGTCTCACTGACTTTGGACTTTATGTTCTCGATATTAGTCCTGTTATTTCAAGTTATTCTTGCGTCCCATGCAGCATTTCCCTTCTCAGACTTTTGAATGTTGAGTATAAGGAGGTTTGTTATTTTCAGTAAATACTGTACTTCCCAGACCAGCTGTTTTTAGAAACCTAAACCCTTTGTGATAATATTTGGGATGTCATGGAATCGCACACAATCGATGTGGGACTCAGTCCAAAGGAGCCTGTAAACATTAGTAGAACATAGGTTTTTCTATCAAACTTAGTTCTAGCAAGGCAACAATCTCTAACACCAATCTGTAACAAACACATGTTAATGTGCACTCTCCTATATTAAATAAACATTTATACAATTCTAAACAGGTTTGGATTGGTTTGAAATTTTTAAGTTTTAGTAAGATTTTTACAGGTTTAGGGTAATTTTAGACTGTAACAAGTGTTTTTTATTATGTTCTTTACAGGGTTTAAGTTGTTCTAAATGTGTGGAGGTGTTATAAAATTTACGTTCAGATTAATGAGGATACGATGAAGACCGTATATAATTTAAAAATGAATGGTCAGGTTTAATTCTTGCAAGAAGGAAGAAAAAGTACAAAGAGGTCACAAGTGGTACAGGCTGAGGTGTGATTAACAAGGTAAACAATACATGACAATTTATATCCAGCAGTACACACAGTGTTTAGGAGAGGTTCCCAGAGAGCAGATGTAGGTGGCTATGTCTATGTCTATGTTTGGATTAGCATGAAGGACAGGACATGAGCAGAACGAAGAGCAACCAGGATTTAATAACAATAAGACAACAATCAGAAATGTACATTTCTCATAACAGGAGGTTCTCAGTCATCCAGGACATTGTGATGAAAAAAGTTTCAGTTGCTCAGTCTGTTCTAAATTGCGCTTGACGTTTTTGAGTCTATAACAGGTTTGAGTGGTTTTAGTTGGTTTATCAGGTCTAAATACAGTTTTTTTCGGGTACTGAATGTGTGCTTAGTCTGTTATGTCTGTGTCCTGTAGGTGGCGCTGTCCGTTCTTTATGATAACATGGACTCTCTTCTATCCTGCAACGACGAAGGGGAGGCCATGACGGTGCTCGGCAGGTAACACTCACGTGAGCATCACAGTCTGACCGGTCTGTGTCTCACCTGTTTGTCTCTCACCTGTCTGTCTCTCCTGTCTGTCTCTCATCTGTCTGACTCACATGTCTGTGTCTCACCTGTTTTTCTCTCACATGTCTGTATCTCACATGTCTGTCTCATCTGTCTGTCTCTCACATGTCTGTATCTCACATGTCTGTCTCATCTGTCTGTCGCTCACATGTCTGTGTCTTACATGTCTGTGTCTTACATCTGTCTCTCACTTGTCTGTCTCTCACATGTCTGTCTCATCTGTCTGTCTCTCACATGTCTGTCTCTCTCTCATATGTCTGTCTTTCATGTCTCTCTTTCACGTCTGTCTTTCATGTCTGTCTCTCACATGTCTGTGTCTCACCTGTCTGTCTCATATGCTTGTCTCACCTGTCGGGGCAGGTACCTGGAGAATGTGGTGAACCCTCAGAGCGAGGAGCACATCCCTGTTCTTCACTCGGCTCTGACTCAGTCTGAGCTCAGCCCCAAGATCGACGTATTCCAGCTGCTCAAGGAGTCCTACCAGGTATGTCCTACAGGTGTGTCCCACTATCCTGATATACCAGACAGTTTTTCTTTGTTCAAAAGAAGAACAATCTGGTCTGTTTCTCACAGCGAATCCCTTCCTCTGCGAGTTTGTGGACCGACCAATCACAAGCTGTTTGTCTGCAGCAGGGCATGGTTTGCTGTTTACGTCATACACAAGTAACTCGACTCAGGCGGCTAGTCCAAAACATTTAACATTCACCAAGAGGCCGTTTATTTCTGCTCTTGCCTCGGTTTTGAATAACCAGCAAAGTATAAAAACTATGAAACCACTCTGTTGTCTGCTGGACATGTTAACTAGCGACACTAACATGGCTTTCTTGTTGTGTGGTGTTGCCTTTTTTTGCCCCACGTCCAGTGTTTCTCTAATTGGTTAACATTGCGCTCGTAAACATCCATCCATCCATCTTCTACCGCTTATCCGGGGCCGGGTCGCGGGGGCAGCAGTCTAAGCAGAGACGCCTAGACTTCCCATCTCCCCAGACACTTCCTCCAGCTCTTCCGAGGCGTTCCCAGGCCAGCCGAGAGATATAGTCCCTCCAGCGTGTCCTAGGTCTTCTCCTCCCGGTGGGACATGCCCGAAACACCTCCCTAGGGAGGCGTCCAGGAGGCATCCGAAACAGATGCCCGAGCCACCTCAGCTGGCTCCTCTCGATGTGGAGGAGCAGCGGCTCTACTTTGAGCTCCTCCCGAGTGACCGAGCTCCTCACCTTATCTCTAAGGGAGCGCCCCGCCACCCTGCGGAGAAAGCTCATTTCGGCCCCTTGTATCCGGGATCTTGTTCTTTCGGTCCTGACCCAAAGCTCATGACCATAGAGTAGGAACGTAGATTGACCGGTAAATCGAGAGCTTTGCCTTACAGCTCAGCTCCTTCTTCACCACGACAGACCGGTACATCGACCGCATCACTGCAGAAGCTGCACCGATCTGTCTGTCAATCTCACGTTCCCTCCTTCCCTCACTCGTGAACAAGACCCCAAGATACTTGAACTCCTCCACTTGAGGCAGGATCTCTCCACCAACCTGAAGGGGACAAGCCACCCTTTTCTGACTGAGAACCATGGTCTCAGACTTGGAGGTGCTGATTCTCATCCCAGCCGCTTCACACTTGGCTGCAAACCGTCCCAGTGCACACTGAAGGTCCTGGCTTGATGGAGCCAACAGGACAACATCATCTGCAAAAAGCAGAGACGAGATCCTGTGGTCCCCAAACCAGACTCCCTCCGGCCCCTGGCTGCACCTAGAAATCCATTCCATAAAGATAATGAACAGGACCGGTGACAAAGGGCAGCCCTGCCGGAGTCCAACATGCACTGGGAACAGGTCTGACTTACTGCCGGCAATGCGAACCAAGCTCCTGCTCCGGTTGTACAGGGACCGGACAGCCCTTAGCAAAGGGCCCCGGACCCCTTACTCCCAGAGCACCCCCCACAGGGCGCCATGAGGGACACAGTTGAATGCCTTCTCCAGATCCACAAAACACATGTGGACTGGTTGGGCAAACTCCCATAAACCCTCCAGCACCCTGGAGAGGGTATAGAGCTGGTCCAGTGTTCCACGAGCAGGACGAAAACCGCATTGTTCCTCCTGAATCCGAGGTTCAACTATCGGCCGCATTCTCCTCTCCAGTACCCTGGCATAGGCTTTCCCGGGGAGGCTGAGGAGTGTGATCCCTCTGTAGTTGGAACACACCCTCCGGTCCCCCTTCTTGAAAAGAGGGACCACCACCCCGGTCTGCCAGTCCAGAGGTACTGTCCCTGACGTTGTTGTAGAGGCGTGTCAACCAAGACAGCCCTACAACATCCAGAGACTTGAGGTACTCAGGGTGTATCTCATCCACCCCCGGCGCCTTGCCACCGAGGAGCTTCCCAACTACCTCAGTGACTTCGGCCTGGGTGATGGATGAGTCCACCTCCGAGTCCTCGGCCCCTGCTTCCTCAGCGGAAGACGTGTCGGTGGGGTTGAGGAGATCCTCGAAGTATTCCTTCCACCGTCCAACAATAGCCCCAGTTGAAGTCAGCAGGTTCCCACCTCCACTGTAAACAGTGTTGGCAGGGCACTGCTTCCCCCTCCTGAGGCGCCGGACGGTTTGCCAGAATTTCTTCGAGGCCGACCGATAGTCTTTCTCCATGGCTTCACCGCACTCCTCCCAGACCCGAGTTTTAGCCTCCACGACCACCCGGGCTGCAGTCCGCTTGGCCTGCCGGTACCTATCAGCTGCTTCAGGAGTCCCACGGGCCAACCAGGCTCGGTAGGTCTCCTTCTTCAGCTTCGGCATCCCTTACTTCGGTGTCCACCACCGGGTTCGAGGTTGCTGCCACGACAGGCACCGGAGACTTTACGGCCACAGCTTTGAGTGGCCGCATCGACAATGGAGGTGGAGAACATGGTCCACTCGGACTCAATGTCTCCAACCTCCCTCGGGATCTGGTCAAAGCTCTGCTGGAGGTGGGAGTTAAAGGTCTTTCTGACAGGGGGCTCTGCCAAACGTTCCCAACAGACCCTCACAGTACGTTTGGGCCAGCTTTCTCCCCCGCCATCGGATCCAACTCACCACCAGGTGGTGATCAGTTGACAGCTCCGCCCCTCTCTTCACCTGAGTGTCCAAGACATACGGCCGGAGGTCAGATGAAACAACTACAAAGTCAATCATCGATCTCCGACCTAGGGTGTCCTGGTGCCACGTGCACTGATGGACACCCTTATGCTTGAACATGGTGTTCGTTATGGACAAACTGTTGCTAGCACAGAAGTCCAATAACAGAACACTACTCGGGTTCAGATCCGGGGGGCCGTTCCTCCCAATCACGCCCCTACAGGTGTCACTGTCGCTGCCCACGTGAGCGTTGAAGTCCCCCAGTAGAACGACGGAGTCCCCGGTCGGAGCACTTTCCAGCACCCCTCCCAGAGACTCCAAGAAGGCCGGGTACTCTGCACTGCCATTTGGCCCGTAAACACAAACAGTGAGAGACCTATCCCCGACCAGAAAGCGCAGGGAAGCGACCCTCTCGTTCACCTGGGTGAACTCCAACACATGGCGGCTGAACGGGGGGGGCTATGAGCAAGCCCACACCAGCCCGCTGCCTCTCACCGCTCGTAAACACCACCCTTGAAATTAAATGCAAGCAACAGGGGACCAGACTAATTTCTTTGTATAGAATAGGAAAAGAGTTAGTCACGGCTGGGCAGGCTAGTGTCCCACAAGTGAGTTCTACAGGTGATTTCTACAGGTGAGTCCTTCAGATGAGTTCTACCAGTTGTGTTCCAGAAGGAGAGGAGACAAAGAGGAGACAGGGGGAGGAGGAGGGTGTCCACAGATCAAGGACTGAAGGTTTAGTCTTCTTGTCTACTTGTGTCCTCGGTCCTCATGTCCTTGTGTCCTCAGAGGTTTGGAAGTCTTCGAGCTGATGTCATCGACCAGATGAGGTTCAAACAGAGACTGAAGGTCATTCAGAGTCTGGAGGACACCGCTCAGAGAAGTGTGGTGAGTCTGGCCTCACACCTTTCCTCTCACCTGTTACATATTTGAATATTCATCATGTGATTATCTTATTTACCTGTGTCATGTGACTCTAGGTAAGAGCAGTGATGACAGAGTCAGCCTTCAGCATTGATGAACTGGAGGAGCTCTACTGCCTTTTTAAGGTTAGTCCTGTAAAGACCGTATTTAGTCATTGTTTATACCCGGTTTAGACCTGGTTCAGACCTGGTTTTCTCTGGTCCTGTCCTCAGTCCAAACACATGAGCAGCTGTTACTGGGGCTCGTCGGGGTCTGGTTCTGGTCCCGGTCCGTGTCCGGACTTGTCGGTTCCGTACCTGGAGCAGCATCGCGTGGACCGGCTTCACTTCAGCCAACTGATAACAGAGCTGTCGCCGTGGCGATGGGATGGCCACGCTATAATGGCTGCCCGTCTCTTCAGACTGTTGGATCAGAACCAGGACGGGCTTGTCAACTTCAAGGAGTTCATCTCCGCACTGAGTAAGACCTGATAAAACCTGTTATAGACCCTGTAGAACCTGGTCAAGACTGACTATATCCAGTAAATCCTTCCAAAACCTGTTCAGATCCATCTTAAACCTGTTTTTCTCTGATTGATTTGCAGCTGTAATGTATCATGGAGACCTCACAGAGAAACTGAAGCTCTTGTACAAGCTCCACCTTCCACCAGGTAAGATAATATCCATCCTTTCAAAATATTTCTACAATTAAAACTTGTCACAGACCTGGCAGAACCTGTCACAGACCTGTATAACTGTTACAGACCAGGTATAGCCTGTTACGGACTGGGTAGAACCTGTTACAGACCGGATAAACCTGTTACAACCTGCTACAGAACAGGTAGAACCGGTTACAGACCAGGTAGAACCAGTTACAGATTGAGAAATTGTTCAGTAAGTAGAAGATTGCCAGTTCAATTTCTGCTCTCTACAGTTCATACAGTTGTTTTGTCCCTGGGCAAGACACTCCTTTCCTCTTTTCCTCCACTTCTTTCCATACACTAATGACACAGCACTAGTGTATGAATACTTGAGAATGTTGGGACAATGGATGGAAATTAGCCTGAGGCTACAATCTGGCATGTTTACATTCATGTGGGTGACTGTGTCTCGTGTATGTTCATCAACATGCACTGTCCCAATCAAAAATAAATAAATGAAACAAAAACACATAAAACATTGAGATTTCCCTGAGACACCTGAGTTTGCAGAAGATTAATTCCTCCCTTCTCTCCTTGTGTCCTTAAGCCCTCATTCCTGAGGAGGCGGAGTCAGCTCTGGAGGCCACTAATTTTTTTACTGAAGATGGCAACAAAGGTAAAGATGCATTTTTGTTTTTTATGTGCTCTATGTCTTACATCTTATATTCTCACTGTCTCCCACCTTCTTTCCTATCCTTCCTTCCTTTCTTCCTTCCAGCAGATGCTTCTTTTCCTTCTGCTAGGGACAAACAGGAAGTGACCTCAGGTGTGTTTCCGCCAAAAACTAATGCTTCAGCACATTTCAAACATTTTCAAAAATCTTCAGCTTTTCACATTTTATTAATATATTTATTATTTTCAATCATTTTTTACATTAACCTGTTAAAGACGATCCAAAAACTACTAAAACATACTCAAGACTGACAAAAATTGGTTTGAGACCTGCTAGAACCTGTTAAAGACCGACCAAAACGGTGGCTCTGCACACTCTGGTAAAATATTCTGCTGCACAACACATTTATTAAAAAGTAGAGAATCTCTTTCAGAAAATGGAATTTTCAAAGCTTTGTGATTTATAGAATTTAAACCACTGAGTTCCCCATAGACCCGTTTATTAAAGCTGTTTAAACACACAAACTACATTATTGAGAATACCTTTCTTTTGAACAGACAGAAACTACTTCCACTTTATGAAAAAGGTGTTTTTAATCTTAAGGACAAAAAAATGAACGAGTCTGGACGTGAAAGACTAGTTAGACTAGTTAGTTTCTAAAACATTATTTTTCGATCAGTTTTCATCCAAACAAAGTAAATCTCATGAGTTCAGCTGAGTCTCCTGGCACTCAAGGTTTTCAGATCTGATGATTTGTTTGTGAGTGAGACGGGTTTGTTTGTGGAAAGGTCTGTGTGTGTTCAGTCTTTCACGTCCAGACTCGTTCATTTTTTTTGTCCTTGAGACTAAAAACACCTTTTTCATAAAGTGTTTTTCGACTAAACTCTGAATGCATTTTAATAATTGTTGTATTTGCAGCTGACGAAAAGAACGGAGAAAACGGGAAGAAAGGTAAAGTGTTATTATTTCTACAACCTTTGATAAAATAACAATCTGACCTTGAACCCTGTGACCTTTGACCTTGTTGCAGAGATGCTGAAGGACTACAGGTTTTACCTCAGGCTCTGGGCCAAAGAGAAGGAGCCAAAAAAGGAGACGATCAAAGACCTGCCGAGGATGAACCAGGTACAAACTTTTATTTCTGACTAAAGCAGTCCATTGTTCCATACGCTCCTGATCATCTGCAGTTGGACAAAAATCAAGCAAAAGTCCATGACTCACTGGTTTATTATGTTTTCCCGAGGCAGCTGAGCCCTTGGTCGTTTGAGCGGCCTGTCTAGTTCCTTTAGTCCACACTCTTTGTGTGTAATATTCCCAGATCACATGCTGCTGTAAGGTGTTCCTGAGAAGACGCTTTCTATGAGGCAAAAAGCACTCGGTTTTAAGGCCATGTGATACATTTATAGCCCGTTTTTGATGGACTCTCTAGCGCCACCACGGAGAAAAGGACCGACTGATGACTCTGAAATGTCATCATGAGAGCCGTGATCAGTGTTTTGTCAGATCAGCTCAGGTTGGTGGCCCTATGTTCTGACTGTTCCTGTTGGTTCTTTTTATTCAGGAGCAGTTTATTGAGCTCTGTAAAACGCTCTACTCCATGTTCTCTGAGGATTCATGTGAGCAGCAGCTGTACCACTCAATTGCCACAGTGGCCAGTCTGCTGCTGAGGATCGGAGAAGTGGCCAAACGCTTCACAAGCTCCAGCACAGCCCAGAGTTCAGCTCAGGCCCCGCCCACTACCGTCCCTGACATCGCCCCCCGGCCCGGCCCTGACCATGCTTCTCAGGGACGAACGCCAGACGCCGATTGGTCCATCAGCTTCGAGCAGGTCCTAGCCTCGCTGCACACCGAGGTGCCGCTTGTTGACTTCTTCGAGAGAAAGGCCCTCCTCAGAGACAAGATGGCCTTCGGCAGAGACAAGATGGCCACCGGTCGGAGGGATGAGCGCAGGGAATCAGAGTCAGACTCAGACTTTTACAAATGAAAAGATTTACATTTTGAACAAATAAAATATGTGAACGGACGCCAGCCATTTTGTGTCAAAGATGTTAACACAGGACTGAACCAAGACTTGCATGAAAACAGTATTTTGTGCTGTGTTTGTGTCTAAGACAAAATGGCGGCTTGTTCCTGTAGCAGCAGATCAGACTCTGGAAGAAAACCAGATGCAAATCAAAAACTGTGAAATCAATGAAACAAAACTAAAGAGGAGCCACACGTTCTTCTGAATATTACTGTTTAAGATCAATGAGTGATTTTAGGTCAAAAACATTTATAACAGATATGGTGTTACTGGGTCTGATCGTTCTGCTGCAGTCAGAACAAAAGAACTGTTTATGCCACATGCTTTTATTATTGTTATTATTAATACTTCCTGTTTTTAATGATGTCATTACAGAGCTGTCCTCTGATTGGCTGTTGTTTAAATATTACTTCAATAAATAAACTCACTACATTTATTTATAAACTCCTTTATTAATCCTTTAGACCTGGTTTAGTCCTAGTTTAGTCCTGGTTTAGACCTGGTTTTTGTCCTGGTTTAGGCCTGGTTTAGTCCTGGTTTAGGCCTGTTTTGAAACTGGTTTAGTCCTAGTTTATACCTGGTTTTTGCCTGGTTTAGACCCGGTTTGGTCCTAGTTTAGACCCGGTTTGAAACTGGTTTAGTCCTAGTTTTTGCCTGGTTTAGTCCTAGTTTAGACCTGGTTTAAACCTTGTTTAGGCCTGCTTTAGACTTGGTTTAGGCCTGCTTTAGACCTGGTTTAGGCCTGCTTTAGACCTGGTTTATTTCTAGTTTAGACCCGGTTTAGGCCTGGTTTAGGCCTAGTTTAGTCCTGGTTTAGACCTGGTTTAGTCCTGGTTTAGACCTGGTTTAGTCCTGGTTAAGTATGGTCTATCTTAGAGGGGAGAAGGGCAGAGGGAACAGTAGTTTGTTGGAGACTGAGTCCAGATTCTGCGCCATATCTTGGTCTGAAACACACAAGATTAGATTTAGTACAGGTTTGGGACTTGGATCGGACCATTAGACTTTCCTCACTGAAGACCAGGCTTGGCCCTAGGTCTGGTTCAGTTTTGGTTTCTGTGTTACTGACACCATCATGGTCTGTTGCAGGAGAACAGCACCTGTCTTTAAACTCTGTCAGTTTCAGTTTGAAGTTCAGAACCAGAACTGAGCCTGTCTTAACTGAGTTGAGTGTCATGTGACCGTGGACAGAGTCACATGACCTTTAGGTGAGTCTTACCTGTCGTCTTCAGAACAAAGTCGGACTGAAGCTGGGCCCAGTGATCTGCGCTTTGGAACCACCTCAGAACCTGGACTGGACAGAAATGGTCAACTAAAACCTGTTCAAGATCGACCAGAACCTGTTCGAATCCAACTTAAACCTAATCAAATCTCTGTACATCTCTGTTAAACTATTTTTTACCAGTGTTATTGGCTCCGATGTCGTTGTAAAAGGCTCCAATCAAATTTCCGAGCCCAGGGGCATCATGAGAGAGGATGTAGTCCTTCAAAGTCCGGCCCCAGACCTGAAGACCTCCCGGTTTCATGTGGAACCGCTGCAGCTCGAACACGCCTCCTTCTGTGGGAGGGGCTTGCAGCAGTCTCCACGGTAACAACCGCGTGACCTCATTGGTTTGCGCTGTTACCATGGGGATGGCCTTAGAGATGTACTGCTCCAGCCAATCAGGGTCCTTGGCCAGCGCTGACCTGGACGTCTGGAACAGGTCTTGTCCATTTTTTTCCCAGAATGGAATAGGTCTTGCCTGGTCTTGAACAGGTCTGACAGGTCTAAAATAGGTCTGGTCAGGTCTTGAACAGGTGTTGTCCGGTCTGGAACTGGTCTGTAAAAGTTCTGGTCTGGTCTGGACTTGTACCGTATCTCCAGATGTGGAACACCTGGTTCAAGGCGCCGTACTCTACGCTCCAGTAGCCAATCAGCTGCGAGTGGGCGGTCCTCAGGTGGATCTTCTGTTTGGTCAGATTGAGGAAGGCTGCGTTCAGGTGCGGTTGGACATTGTAAACTCTGAACTCGTACAGAGCTGAGTCCAACTGAGACAGTGCCGAACAGAATCTGGCTTTGCACTGAAACCGGAGCAAAAAAAGGTTTAGATGGATTTGAACAGGTTTTAAATGGATTTGAACAGGTATTAGATGGATTTTAACATGTTTTAGATCGATTGTGTGTGACCTTCAGGGTAATGATAAACTGTAGCCTCAGCATCGGGTCCAAAGACCATCTGAGACTAAAACAAATTAAATTCAAATCCATCTAAAACCTTTTCAAATCCAACTAAGACCTGTTCAAATCCATCTAAAACATGTTCTAATCCATTTAGAATTGACACTACTGATAAAAGTTCTGAGTCAGTCCCTGTCTAGTTTTGTTGGTCTGACCTGTATTTGCAGCAGAACTCCTCTGAGACCAGACCAGTGCATCGTGGCTTTTCTGCACCTGCTCTGGTCCTGGTTTAGTCCTGGTTTAGACCTGGTTTAGTCCTGGTTTAGTCCTGGTATAGACCTGGTATAGACTTGGTTTAGTCCTGGTTTAGACCTGGTATAGACTTGGTTTAGACCTGGTTTAGACCCAGTGGAGACCACCTCTGGACCCTGTTTGTAAAAAAACAGGGGCAAAGTGTAACAGGAAGATCAGACACAGATCCTCTCAGAGACAGAGCGCTCACTCTGACAGACACTGACAGAAAGGCCCTGTGAGGGTAGGCACCGACCCCCCTAGTCCGATTTAAGTGCTGTTCCCAAAGTTTTTCAATTGAACTCTATTCTCTATTCTCTACTCTATTAAACCGCAAGCTGTTTCAAATTTTTAATTTGAAATTTTTAATTATATTTTACTTCTAACTTTTAAATTTGGTGATTTTCTCAAAAAGACCAAAACTTTGGAAAACACAACCTGAAATAAAGACCCGTGGACCTCCAGGACAGAGTTGTCCTGCCCAGCCGTGACTAACTCTTTTCATATTCTATACAAAGAAGTTAGTCTGGTCCCCTGTTGCTTGCATTCAATTTCAAGGGCAGAAATTACGGGCGTAATGTTAACCAATCAGAGAAACACTGGACATGACGCAAAAAAAGGCAACAACACACAACAAGAAAGCCATGTTAGTGTCGCTAGTTAACATGTCCAGCGGACAACATAGTGGTTTCATAGTTTTTATACTTTGCTGGTTATTCAAAACCGAGGCAAGAGCAGAAATAAACGGCCTCTTGGTGAATGTTAAATGTTTTGGACTAGCCGTCTGAGCCGAGTTACTTGTGTATGACGTGAACAGCAAACCACGCCCTGCTGCAGACAAACAGCTTGTGATTGGTCGGTCCACAAACTCGTGGGGAAGGGATTCGCTGTGAGAAATGGACCAGATTGTTCTTCTGAAAAAAGAAAACGGTCTGGTATATCAGGCTAGGTCATTTGAATGACGCTAAAAATGTATGTGAAGGTTCTCAGTCCTCCAGGTCATCTTGAAGAAAAGTTTAAAGCAAAGCAGCTGGACTAGGTTTTCAAGGTGACAACGTTTTATCTCTAATTCCTGGTAAGGAACTGGTAGGAGAGCTGAGCTTTATCTCTAGAGGAAGGGGTCTGACCTGAAACTAATTCTGATTGGACCAGGCTGTTCTGGTCTCATAGTCGTTAGCTCTGAAAGGACAGTGTGACTCCTGATGTGAGTCACACTATTTTAATTATTTTTTAAATAATTCCGTTGAAGCATGGTTGAAAAGCAATGTCTGACTTTCATTGGTTAACATTCATAGAATTTTTATTATTACCTTTGTCAGAATAAAGTTTTTTCTGTGACCATTGTGAGTTTTTCTTTCATTGACCGAAGGGTACCAACAATTTTGTCCACGTGTGTATTTAAAGTTCAGAGGTAACTTCTACAGACAAAAACACGGCTGTGCCATGGGATTATCTCTCTCTGATTGTGGCTAACCTGTACATGGAGGAAGTGGAGAACAGAGCTCTGGTCTCTTTCCCAGGTGCAGTGCCCAGTCACTGGTTCAGATATGTTGATGACACGTGGGTCAAAAGTAGAAGTCTTCACAGAACACATCAGCGCAGTGGACAAGAACATCACGTTCACCCGTGAAGATGCCATAGACAACCGCCTGACCTTCTTAGACTGTGCAGTGGTTATTTGTGAGGACAGGACTCTCCAAGTAGAAGTTTATAGGAAGCCAACACACACAGATCAATATTTACTGTTTGATTCCCACCACCCTCTGCAGCACAAGCTGAGAGTCATCAGGACTCTTCAGCACAGAACACAAGAGGTGCCCACAACCTCAGAAGGTAAACGGAAAGAAGAACAACACATCCGTAAAGCCCCCAAAGGACTGTGGATACCCCAAATGGTCTTTCAACAAAACCAAGAGGACACAGAAACCCCTTATTTACATTTATTAATTTAGCTGACGCTTTTATCCAAAGCAACTTACATTAAGCCTGTAATTACCAGTGTTACAGAACACCACTGGAGGCAAGGTGGGTTAAGTGTCTTGTCCAAGGACACAACGACAGTATGATCTGTGGGAGAGCGGAAATCGAACCGAAAGGACGACAGCTCTACCACAGCCCCTTATGTGTCTGGTTTATCTGAAAAACTTAAAAAGATCTTCTACAAACACAACATTCCAGTCCACCTTAAACCAGGGAATACGCTGTGTCAAAAACTGGTCCATCCTAAAGACAAGATCCCCACAAACAGAGTAATGTGGTTTATGCAGTTCAGTGAAGAGTGCAGTGACAGTTATGTCGAAGAAACAAAACAACATCTTCACAAGAAGATGTATCAGCACAGAAGAACTAATCCTGGAGGACCTGAGTCTGCAGTCCACCACCTCAAAGAGAAAGGGCATTCTTTTGAGGACAGCAATGTCCGAATTTTCAGAATGAATAAAGTCTCTTGGTATAAGAGACAAAACATATTCACTTTGAAAACCTTGTCCAGATGCCTTTGCTTTAACCTTTTCGACGCTAAAAATCAAAACAAAACCGAAGCCCACTCTCCAGATGGTGGCGGTAGAGCCCTACGTGAACAAACACCGCAGAAGAAGAGGTGAGGTCATGTGTTCCTCCTGAAGTCTGGTTCGTGTTGGTTACCACAGAGTTTAGTCCTGGTGCAGTCCCAGTGTAGAACCGGATCATGCTCCCCGTCCTCATGGGCTCTATCCGCGTCCTTCGTGTCTGTGTGGAGGCCGCCTTCTGGAACTCGATCCCCCGCAGGTCGCCGGTTCCTCAAAGCCGTCTCATGAGCCTCCAGAGCCGGCCTCAGACCCGCAGCTGCACGGTGGACCCGCAGCTCCAGGAACGGTTCGTGTTTGTGGACTGTGTCGACCCGGACCCGGACCAGAACCGGGACCAGCACCAGCACGGTGAGCCTTTAGAGCGCGACATAGTGGTTTAGTCCTGGTTTAGACCCGGTTTAGACCTGGCTTAGTCCCGGTTTAGTCCCAGTTTAGACCTGGCTTAGACCAAACAAACCTCTGTCTCTAACTTTTTGTCTCAGGTCCAGCTCCAGACCAAGTCCAGGACCAGAACCAGGTCCAGTCCCAGTCTTTGTTGGCCCCCCCTCTCAGGAAGAGGCGGGGCTTAGGGCGACAGTTGCAGACCCTGAAGACCCTCTCGGACCAGGACCGGGCTCTGATCCAGTTCCACAACGCGCCTCCTACTCAGAGACCGACTTTAGACCAGAATGAACCAGGTCTAGACCTGACGGACCGGTTCAGCTCAGTCTCGTGCTCTGGCTGCGGGGCCCTGCTGCAGGCCGCAGACACTCTGGTCCCGGGGTTCCTCCCTCATCACCTCTTCAGGACTCTGCAAGACCAGACCAAGACCAGGTCAGTCCTGTGTCAGCGCTGCCACTCCCTGATCCACCACCAACAGCTCCTCCAAGTCCAGCTGAACCACAACCACTTTCGAGACCTGGTGGGTCCTCAAACCAGGTCTGACCCAGTTTTATCAGGTCTGGTCCTGGTCCTGGTCTGGTCCTGGTCTGGTCCTTCCTAAACCCCTGTGGTCTCTCTCCAGATCTCGTCTGGTCTTCGTTTGGCCCGGGCTCTGGTCCTGCTCGTTGTGGATCTGGTGGATCTGCCGGACTCCATCATCCCAGACCTGCAAGACCTCATCGGACCCAACAAACAGGTCTGGACCAGGTCTAAGTCTGTGTTAAGGTCTTGATTCTATATCAAGTTCCTCAACAGTTTGTGTCACAGATAATCTAAGGCCCAGACTTACCATTAGAAACTAGGTTAGGAATTGGATAGAACAGAAAACCGACTACACCCCACAATGTTCCCCTGAGCCCCTTTGTTGGCTCTAAGACAACCCCAGGAGAGACCTACTCAATAAACCACATTACTAGGGGCAGGCAGACACTGAAGATGCAAAAATCATCTTCAGATTTGATTGAGTTTAAATCGGTTCTGATTTACACACACAGTCTAGTCTAAAAGAAAAAATAGCACAGGCTTCAAACAGGTTTGACAGCCTCCCGCAGCCAAGTCCTCAACAGTCTGGACTGGGTTCAAAGGTTCCATTATAACAATAGACCTTCAACTAAAACCTGTCTAAATCCAACTTGGACTATTTTAACTCTAACCCGGTCTGGTTGGTCTACAGGTGGCGGTGGTCGGGACAAAAGTGGACTTGCTGCCGGTCTTGAGCGCCTCAGACCTGGCTCTTCTAAAGAGACGGGTCCAGGACTACAGCCGGACTCTAGGACTTCGGCTGGTCTCGGTGAACCTGGTCAGCGCTAAGACCGGATTTGGTATTGAGGACCTGGTCTCGGGTCTACAGCGGGTCTGGGGTCACAGAGGAGACCTGGTCTTAGTGGGATCTGCCAACGCCGGGAAGTCCACACTTTTCAACGCCCTCCTGGACTCAGACTTCAGTCGGACCGGGGCCTCACAGTTCTACAGGAGGGCCACGGTCTCGCCCTGGCCGGGTACGAAGTCCAGGTCTAAACCAGGTGTAGGCATGGGATGATATTAGAATTTGTGCCACAATTATCCTGGCCACAGTAGTTGTGATTACAGATATTATCACAATAATTATATAATCCTGCACAGAATTTGGAAATGTCACTAAAGCATTCTGGGATCACTTTACAGTACTTTTTGTGGTTAAACAACCATTTTTAATGCACTTTGTTGAAAAGGGCTTTAATTATCAAAAAAAAAAAAAAATTTATAGTCTTTTTAAAATCTAAAACTTGTGTAAATTCAGCTTCAGCTAAATTCTTAATAAAATGATCTTAAGCGATAGTCTGTTCAACTTCAGCCTCATTCATTCAGAGAAAGCTCAATTCAATTAATTAAAAAAATAAAAATATATATATACCCTGTGGTTTGGCCCCTCAGACCCCCCTCCCCAAAAGGGACCCAAATATATTTTTGCCCCTGGGACCCACATTCCTTCATGTCCTCCACATTCGTTCAACACAGCCTTGAGGCAAAGAAAGTTGGTTTGCTAACTATTATTTAACAAACTATTGTCTACAGCCCTGTTCTCTGCTGGACATAGACTTAAGCTTCATTTTAGCGTGAGTTTAGCGAAGCCTTTGCTCTTCAGTCGCGCAGAACAGAGTGGCCCACAGCGACAAAGCACAAAACGGGCCGGACAGTGCAATGCAGCATTTGGATTTCTATTTCTGAAATCACCAGTATTACCATAGTCTTAAAGCCTGAACACTTAGAACACAATTCAGAGCTCTGAGCGCTTCGCTACGTTAGTAGGCACGTAAATGGGAAGTTTAGAGAAAACTAAGGACTGCCCCGAGCAAGCGGACAACCAATGATGTGGAGCCAGCCGGAATACCAGACCGTTTTCCTTTTTTCAAAAGGAGGGTGGTCTGGTCCTTTTCTCACAGAGAATTCCTTCCTCTGCAAGACAGCGGACGGACCAATCACAACCGTTTGCCTGCAGCAGGGTGTGGTTTCTGTGGCCACAAGTAACTCGGCTTGCGCGGCTAGTCCAAAACATTCAACATGGCGGACACTGCTATCGAGAGGCCGTTTATTTCTGCTCTCGCCTCAGTTTTGAATAACCAGCAAAGAATAAAAACAATGAAACCGCTCTGGTTTCTTCTATACTGCTGGACATGTTAGCTAGTGACGCTAACGTGGCTTCCTTGACAACCGTCTGTGTGGTGTTGCCTTTTTTCGCGTCACGTCCGGCGTTTCTCCAATTAGTTAATATTCTTCTTGTGAACCCCGCCCTTGAATTGAACAGGGGACTAGACTAACTTCTTTGATTAGAACAGAAAAAATGTCAGTCGCAGCTGGGCAGGCTAGCCAGGTGATAAAAGATCTTAAAATCAGGATGTCCAAATGATATTGTTGTGAAGAAAAAAAACAACAGCTGCCGATTATCTCGATGACCAATTCATCTTTACTGTTTTCATTGCGAAGAGCAATATAATTTGTGCTTCGTCCCATCCCTTACCAGGACTAGACAAGGCCTGGACTAGGCCTAGTTGGTCTGGTTCAGTCTGGTCTATTGAAGTATTTAGGCCGGTTAGTCCTAAATCCAGTCTCAGGTTTAATCCGGTCTTGGTTTTTCAGGAACCACACTGAACCTGCTCAAGTTCCCGATCCTGAACCCGACTCCACTCCGGCTTTTGAAACGACAGCAGAGACTCCACCAAGACCAGAACCAGACCGAGTCAAAGCTGAGTCCAGACCATGGTCCAGGCCAACAAAGACCGAACCAAGACCTGAGTAGACAGGGCTACCTCACTGGTAAGTCCTACAAAGACCAGACCCAGACCCAGACCTGACAGGGTCCCCTCATCAGTAAGTCCTTCAAAGACTAGACCCAGTCCAGTTCCTAAAGCTGAGTCTGTTTCAGGTCGTGTTGGTAGAACGTTCCAGAGCAGCTCCAAAAAAGAAGAGATCGAGTTTGACCCTGACGTTTTGGCTTTTGGAGAAACAGAAGACGGACTCATGACCCGACAAGGTCCGGGCCTTGCATCAAAGTGGTTTAGACTGGTTTCAGACAGGTTTAGTCTGGTCTAACTTGGTTTTGGTTCAGTTCCAGAGAAAATTAAGGAGGAGCTGTCGCCAAACAAACTCGAAGACGCTCACTGGCTTCACGACACTCCAGGAATCATTAAAGACCAGGACGTAAGGGAAATCCTTATAAAACCTAATCTAATCCAACCAAAATCTGATCAATCTATCTAAACCTCGGTCTTGCCCGGTGTCCCTATAGGTCCTGAACCTGCTGACAGAACCTGAGGTTCGGTCCGTGGTTCCAGTCCAGGCACTGGTTCCTCGGACGTTTGTGCTGAAGCCGGGCTCGACTCTGTTTGTGGGAGGTTTGGTCCGGATCGACTTCACTCAGGTCTGAGCTCTTTTGTGATGGTTCTGTCTGGTTCTGGACAGGTTTTAACCGGTTCTGGTTTACAGGGCAGGAAGTCCTGCTGGTTCTCGGTCCTGGTCTCAGGTCTGGTCCCGGTCCACATCACCAGTTTGGAGCGAGCGGAGGCTGTTTATGAGAAGCATGCCGGACACTCTCTGCTCGGAGTAAGACCCGCCTCAGACAAGTCTCATTTGGATTAGACCTGGTTTTATCTGGATTAGACCTGTTTTTTTGGGATTGGGGGTGTGGTCAGTGGTTCACAAATTTTTTTGTCTTGTGTACCTGGGCTATTTTGTCAGACCATGAGTATTTTGTCAGACCATGAGTGTCGATGCGTCTTCAAAACTTTCTCAAATAAAACGAATGACAGTGTATGTGGCCCATAATGTCACAACAGAAATGGCTTGCATTAGTCATGTTGGTAACATAACTGACATAAAACTAAAATCAAAGGTGAAGGCTCAGTGACTAATAATTTAGTTCTTGTGCAACAGACTGAAACAACTGATCTCAAAGTATTTTTATTAAATGACAGTCACTACATGACACAGGCCAGGGCTGTTCAACTTCAGATGGAATATTGGCACACTATTAACAATAATGTGTCTGAGAATAAGAAGTCATAACTTCCATGAGTCATTTCCTTTAGAAACATAGAAAATCGACAATTTAACTGAACACCTAATGTCACTGCTATCAAACATTTGTTTAGTTTAATATTACACTGTCTGCACAATTATTAGGCAAGTTGTATTTTTGAGGATTAATTTAGTTATTGTACAACTACAGTGCTCTTGGTTAATCCAAAATGTTAACAAACCCTCAAACCTGAACATTTAAGTAGTAAAAGTGAAGTTTTGGCTTTCTTAAGAGAATATCTACATGTACACCATTATTAGGTATATATTATTAGTGTTCAGAATTATTATGCAACTAAATGTAAAACAAAGATTTTCCCATCTCACTTGTTTATTTTCACCTGTTAAAGGGAGAATAATAAAACTCAAAATTTACAAATAAACATTTCTGAAATGAAATAAAATAAACTTAGTGACCAATATAGCCACCCTTCTTTTCAAAAACAGTCACAGTTTCTTGATCTAGTCAGAATCAACTTTTTGTGCAGCTGCAGCCACACCCCAGACACTGTTCAGAGACGTGTACTGTTTACCTTCACTGTGAATTTCCTGCTAAGAAGGGCCCAAAAGTTCTCAGTAGAGTTTAAGTCAGGTGAAGAATATAGGTATAGGTATAGGTATAGATTTATACCTATACTACTGGAAAAAGAACAAGACGGAGATGGGTGAGATGCGATAACTAGGCTCTGTTGGAATGCTACTACTCCAGTAACCCTAGTTAGAGGGGTTACATGCAGAGGATGTAAATGTTGTAAATGGTTACTTCGAAACCCACAATCCAGGCTTACATCGAAGCAACTAGTAGCTCAGCGTTCCAACATCCACAAGCGGCAAATGCTATCACAACTTGAGATTGACGAAATGCAACACAAATGCTACTTCAAGGGGGAGCCAGGACGAGAGGTCAGAGGGGAGCCAACGGTGGCTCCCCAACCAGAGATTGGGTTCAAAGCCCCAACAAGTGCAATCGTGCTGAACGAGGCAGCGACGGACCTGAATCCACCCGATCCCGGTGGTGGACACCGGAAGTAAGGGATGACGTCAAGCTGAAGAAGGAGACCTATCGAGCCTGGTTGGCTTGTGGGACTCCTGAGGCAGCTGATGGGTGCAGCCCGAGGCAAAAACTCGGGTCTGGGAGGAGTTCGGTAAGGCCATGGAGAAGGACTATCGGTCGGCCTCAAATAAATTATGACAAGCCGTCCATCGCCTCCGGATGGGGAAGTAGTGTGGGTCCTTTGGCAAGACCCACCTCCACTTTTTATAGTGGACTGTTTACAGTGGAGGTGGGAATCTGCTGACTTCAAATGGACAACGGGACAATGTTGGACGGTGGAAGCACCGGGGGTGGATGAGATACGCCCTGAGTATCTCAAGTCTCTGGATGTTGTGGGGCTGTCTTGTCTGACATGCCTCTGCCACATCACGTGGCAATTGGGGACAGTACCTCTGGACAAGCAGACCGGGGTGGTGGTCCCTCTTTTCAAGAAGGGGGACTGGAGGGTGTGTTCCAACTACAGAGGGATCACACTCCTCAGCCTCCCTGGGAAAGTCTATGCCAGGAATGTCGAACCTTGGATTCAGGAGGAACAATGCGGTTTTCGTCTCGGTCCTGGAACACTGGTCCAGCTCTGGACCAGCTCTATTTCCTCTCCAGGGTGCTGGAGGGTTTATGGGAGTTTGCCCAACCAGTCCACATGTGCTTTGTGGATCTGGAGAAGGCATTCAACTGTGTCCCTCATGGCGCCCTGTGAGGGTGTTCTGGGAGTATGGGGTCTGGGACCCTTTGCTAAGGGCTGTACGACCGGAGCAGGAGCTTGGTTTGCATTGCCGGCAGTAAGTCAGACTTGTTCCCGGTGCATGTTGGACTCTGGCAAGGCTGCCCTTTGTCACCGGTGGTGTTCATTATCTTTATGGACAGGATTTCTAGGCGCAGCCCGGAGGGAGACTGGTTTGGGGACCACAAGATCTCGTCTCTGCTTTTTGCAGATGATGTTGTCCTGTTGGCTCCATCAAGCCAGGACCTCCAGTGTGCACTGGGGCGGTTTGCAGCCGAGTATGAAGCGGCTGGGATGAGGATCAGTACCTCCAAGTCTGAGACCATGGTTCTCAGTCGGAAAAGGGTGGCTTGCCCCCTTCAGGTTGGTGGAGAGCTCCTGCCTCAAGTGGAGGAGTTCAAGTATCTTGGGGTCTTGTTCACGAGTGAGGGAAGGAGGGAACGTGAGATTGATAGACGGATCGGTGCATCTTCTGCAGTAATGCGGTTGATGTACCTGTCTGTTGTGGTGAAGCAGGAGCTGAGCTGTAAGGCAAAGCTCTCGATTTACATTCCTACTCTTGCCTATGGTCATGAGCTTTGGGTGTGTGTGTGTTTGTGCGTGTGTGTCTGTGCAGAGTGTGTGTGCGTGTGTCTGTGCAGAGTGTGTGTGTGTGTCTGTGCAGAGTGTGTGTGTGTGTCTGTGCAGAGTGTGTGTGTGTGTCTGTGCAGAGTGTGTGTGTGTCTGTGCAGAGTGTGTGTGTGTCTGTGCAGAGTGTGTGTGTGTCTGTGCAGAGTGTGTGTGTGTCTGTGCAGAGTGTGTGTGTGTCTGTGCAGAGTGTGTGTGTGTGTGTGTCTGTGCAGAGTGAGTGTGTGTGTGTCTGTGCAGAGTGTGTGTGTGTGTGCAGAGTGTGTGTGTGTGTGTGTGTGTGTCTGTGCAGAGTGTGTGTGTGTGTGTCTGTGCAGAGTGTGTGTGTGTGTGTGTGTCTGTGCAGAGTGTGTGTGTGTGTGTGTCTGTGCAGAGTGTGTGTGTGTGCATGGTGTGTGTGCAGTGTGTGTGTGTGTGTGTCTGTGCAGAGTGTGTGTGTGCGTTTGTACAGTGTTTGTGCAGAGTGTGTGTGTGTGTGTCTGTGCAGAGTGTGTGTGTCTGTGCAGAGTGTGTGTGTGTCTGTGTAGAGTGTGTGTGTCTGTGCAGAGTGTGTGTGTGTGTGTCTGTGCAGAGTGTGTGTGTGCGTTTGTACAGTGTTTGTGCAGAGTGTGTGTGTGTGTGTATGTCTGTGCAGTGTGTGTGTGTCTGTGCAGAGTGTGTGTGTGTGTGTGTGTGTGTGTGTGTGTGTGTGTGCAGAGTGTGTGTGTGTGTGTGTCTGTGCAGAGACCGAGACAGACTGAAGACGGATATTTACATTTATTCATTTAGCAGACGCTTTTATCCAAAGCGACTTACATTACATTACATTACCAGTGTTACAGTCACTGGAGGCAAGGTGGGTTAAGTGTCTTGCCCAAGGACACAACGACAGTATGAACTGTGGAGAGCGGGAATCGAACCGCCTACCTTCCGGTTGAAAGACGACCACTCTACCCACTGAGCTACTGCTGCCCCCGGATATAGGATGTAAACACAACTTTAACAAATTTCTCATTTTCAACTTTGAACATCATAATTGTCCAATTCAGACATAAACAAGTGTCAACAGAAAAATTACTCTGCTTCGTTAGAAGCAGACAGCATCAGTGACAGCAATAATGTGTTCAGGCGCAAAGAGAAAGTGGGAAATCATAGAAACTTGTGAACACTAAACTCTAAAAAGGGAGAAACTTGTGTTTTCTTTAAAACTTCTCGAGGGCTAAAATTCTGTTGGCCTGCGAGTCGTTAGCTGAATAAAACTCACATGGGCGCTCAAAAAAAGCAGTTTATTTATTTACTAATTTTTTTTAGTGCAGTATATATAATATATATATAATATATATATTTTATATATAATATTTATATCCCCCTGAAATATCCTCGCGGACCCGTACCCCCAGTTGGGAAACACTGATTTCTTTTTATTCTGCTGGTAGAACTGCTGTTTCTGCTTTTTTATTTAACGTTTATAGGAAATAGGCTTTATTTTGAGAATGTGGTTCCTGTTCAGGTGCCAATGGGAGGAGCAGAGCGAATGAAGAACTTTCCAAAACTGGTTCCAATGGATTTACAGTTCGAAGGAAAAAGTTACACCGAAGCAGCTGCAGACATCAAGATCTCATCTGCAGGTATTTAATCAGGTTTTAGACGGATTTGAACAGGTGTAACTCAGTTTAATGTTCTGCAGGTTGGGTGGCTGTGACTCCGCCCCCTGGTGATGTCATCCAGGTAAAGGTGTGGGCCCCTGAGGCTGCGGGGGTCTCAGTGAGGGCCCCTCCTCTTCTCCCTCGTGTGGTGATGATGAAGGGGCCCCGCATCAGGAAATCTGCCGCCTACAAGACCCACAAACCTTCTGCACTCACCGTCCAATCAGCAGCCAGGAAGAACAGGAAGTGAATGACTGTGCGTCAGGTCAAAGTTTATCACAGAAGCAGACATTGGTTCAGGAAAAAAAAAAAAATTATTAATAAACATGAACAAAATAAAGTATAAAATCATAAAGGTCATAAAATAAATTGTTTTTGATTAAATATCAAGATTAAACATGAGGCAGCTTATTTTCCTTTTGACATTTCATTAAATTTTTCAGTTTTTATTTGGAAACAGAGTAAATGTTTGAATACAATGTGAGGAACATTTTGAAGAATTGTATTAAAATCTGTTTAGTAAAAGGAGTTCTTTTTATGTTCGGGTTGTTACAGGTTGGTTTTGTTTTGGGTCTCGAGTCAGAAGATCCTGGGGTCCCCCCCCATATATACGTCAGTGTATATGTGGACAGTGAGGGGTTAAAGGTGAGGGGTGGCTGGTACATTAGTGTATGTGTGGACAGTGAGGGGTTAAAGGTGAGGCAGAGGGGGGAGGGGGGGTTTCGGGGCTGG
The DNA here is from genome assembly GCA_024416835.2 of Perccottus glenii. Taxonomy (NCBI): domain Eukaryota; kingdom Metazoa; phylum Chordata; class Actinopteri; order Gobiiformes; family Odontobutidae; genus Perccottus; species Perccottus glenii. The sequence continues at coordinate 28,693,092 of CM044546.2, forward strand.
TACGTCGTAAACAAACAGAACAAAGCTCTCAGTGTTTGACACAAAGGCCACGCTGCCCTCAGCTTCGTCTCAGAGGCTCACGCCACTCTACTGTACTCACTGAGTCAGGACCAGGCAGGATCAGGTTTTACATGGATTAATAAATGTAATAAGTTTTAGTTGATTTTCAACAGGTTCATGTTGGACTGTAATAGGATTCAGTAGGATCTGAACAGTTTTTAGTTTGTATTAGGTTTAAGATGGATTTAAACCCAAAGGAACCGAGCAACTAAACCCAGAGCGACATGGAACTATCAGAACCACACCTTCAGAACCTGAACAGAACCTGAACAGAACCTGAACATTTGGTCTAAACTCAATCCAAGTCCGAAAGTCTTCAAAGATGGCAGCTGTGGTTCTAAGCTGATGAGAGCCACTGGACCTGCAGAACCACTAAACATTGAGGCTTTGGATCAACTGGACCAGAACCTTTCAATCCAGACCCAACCCGGACTCTACTGGACCTCTGACGGACCACTAGAACCAACATAATCTAACTAGGACTTACGAAATCCAGCTGGAGTGGGACCTACTGGACCAGCCGGACCTCCAGAGCCACTGATGGACTGTCCTCATCTGGATCATCTGGTCTGAGGCCTTAGACCTTGTATTTGGATTTATTGGATCAAACTTCCAACAAAACCCCAACCTTGTCTGTATTGGACCTTTTTTGGACCAGAACCACTGTTGGACCACCTTCTGGCCTTGTCTGCCCAACAACCACAGCCCTGTGTTTGGATAAACTGGATCAGACTTCTGTTCCAGACCCCACCAGAACTCTTCTGGAGCCTGACAGAGCCTCAGAACCAACACAGGTGACCTGCTGGAGCATTGGACCCAGTGTAATCTGAAACCCCCAGGGACCAGCCAGACCTGTCAGAGATGGAGCCCAAGCGTCAGTCCCTATCCCACTCCCAGCTCAGACTCAGGCGGGTACGGAACCAGACAGGTTTATATCGGGTTTGGTTCAGTTTGACGGAGTTTAGACATTAAACAGACCCAGGTCTTTTTTACTCATTTTTTAATTAAACTCTGATAAACTTTAACCAATTCTATTTATTTTTGTATTTTTTATTTAAGAAAATAAAAGGGGGAACAATGCATATTAATAAACATTAAAACAAATGTAAATATGCCAGATTATAGCCCTAGGCTAATTTCCATCTGCAGACCCCCGGCAGGTAGAAGAAAGAGAAAGAGAGAAAGAGAGAAATACATAACACAATAAGGACAAGTACAGACACCCCAATACAACAAAGTCAATATTATTTCAGACAAAGAAAAGTTAATAGTAGAGAAAGAAACAGAACAAGAACATAAGTATAATTTACATTACATTAAAATTATAAAAAATTGTCTTAATTTCATTTACTTTTATTCGCTCATGGACAAGATGGAGCAGAAAAATACCCAATACAAAGTTAAAAAAAGTATATAATTAAAATAAAATAAATAATAAGAAATTAATATAGCTTAGCTCCGCAGCGCCACTATGCCGTAGATCTCCATTCAGCGGCCACTGTCTGTATTGCACCACCAGCGCCTTGTGTTGTGCAGCTCATTTTCTTTTGTTTATATTTATTTTTATTTGTCTTACTTTTTTGACTTCATACGAAACAATTTAGAGAAATTAAAAAAAGATAAAGAAGACGCTGACATGCACCCTAAGCTCCTTTTTTCTTCTACTGCTTGTATCGTTGGTGTTTTATTTGTTTTTAGTATTTCTTCCCGCCATATATAAGGAAAAATAAAATGGATAATATAGACATTGATCTCAGCTCCACAGCGCCAATCCTCATAGACCTCCATTCAGTGGCCATTCCCGGTACTGCGACCCCAGATCCTTTGTGTCCGTCCAGCGTTGTATTAGGGCGCATGCGCAGTGGGTGGTTGGCCGTGCGCCTGACGGCCACAGGAAGTGCAGTCTCACGGCCTGATCGTCCTCTGCTCCCGGACCGTGTCCCTCCGCCTCGGACCCCGCTGTGGCTCTGCAATGGGATGCTGCGGCAGCGCGGAGGTAGGTCCAGCCCGGTCCAGTCCTGAGCCCCGGTACCATCGCTCCCCGTGCCATTCACCGCGCGGCCCCGGGAGCGCGCTGCAGGGCCCAGATTAGAGCCGAATAATCCGATTAACGCCTGGTTCCGTTACGCTCTCCCCGCGTCTCAGAGTCCGTCCGTGAGGCCTGATCCCGGGACCCGCTCAGAACAGAGGCCTGGTTCTGCTGTCGGAGGCTGGTCCGGTGTAGAGAAGGCAGGTGGTCCTCAGTCAGCATCAGTCACATCTTAAACCAGAGCCGCGGCCGAACGCTCCGAGGTCAGACCTCAGTTTTTCTCTGGTTTTATTTTATTATAACCACACGACTCAGAGCCCGCGCTCAGGTGCACGTGACTAAATGTATTCATGAATTATTGAGACATTCATGTCTTTGTGACACTGTCCTTTTCTTTAGCCTCACTGTGGGTTCATCATTTCCGTTGGTTTCTTTGGTTTGATGCAAATATCAGTTTGCAACATGTTTTTTTGTTTTTACTAAGATCAGCTGCTTTTATTCTACTGTTAACTTAACTGTAACTTGGGCCAAAAGTTTTGACCAAAAGCTTTACCAGAAAATAAAGTGCACTCTATGCTCTATGCACTCAACAATAATTATCATGACTTAAAAACATAATTATTCAAACAATGAACAAATCAACAAAAAACACACCATTATAAATATAAAAATCCATATGGGATGTTATTTTAATTATAATTGTGTAAAATTTCTAAAACTGGCTTTAGTCGCAGCCTCAGTAATGGCAGAGGGTCAGGGTCGGTCAGGGTCAGGTCTGCTTCAGTAAAGGGGGATGACCTTTGTGAATTTCCAGGAACATGTTGGAGACCGGATCTTTATTTTCCTTTAAAAACATTTAAAAACTCAATAAATAATCACTTTATCATTAATAAAGAATTATCACAGACTTTTCCAAAGTGTAAACTTCACAGTGTAATGCGTTTTCAGAAACCTTTTGCTCTCAGGTCGTACAAGTCCTGACTGATGAACTCTAAACTCCAGAAACACACAAAAAAAGTTGTTAGTGACACTGTTCCATTCAGGTGCTGTGTTAGTTGTTCTAGAATGCAACTCTTTTGTTTTAGATTCATAACACTGTTGTAAATACTAGGCAACATGAATCTGAGGCCACCTCCTCTGTTCAAAGAGGGATTTTTCATTTTCACAAAAATGGCTTCCTTCATCTCTCTCTCTCAAACCATCTGGCCTCTCTGGCCAAACTTTGGACATTGCTGTCCTCAAAGGAATGCCCTTTCTCTTTGAGGTGGAGGTGGACTACAGACTCAGCTCCACCAGGATTTGCTCTTCTGTGCTGATACATCCTCTGGTGAAGATGTTGTTTTGTTTCAGCGACATAACTGTCACTGCACTTTTTACTGAACGGCATACACTACATTACTCTGTTTGTGGGGCTCTTGTCTTTAGGATGGACCAGTTTTTGACGCAGAGTGTTCCCTGGTTTAAAGTGAACTGGAATGTTGTGTTTGTAGATAATCCTTTTAAGTTTTTCAGATAAACCAGACACATAAGGGATAACTACACCCTTCCCTTTTGTCTCTGGTTCCTGTCTGTTTGGTTTCTGTGTCCTCCTGGTTTCGTTGTGAGGTTTTGGGCACCTCTTGTGTTCTGTGCTGAAGAGTCCTGATGACTCTCAGCTTGTGCTGCAGAGGGTGGTGGAAATCAAACAGCAAATATTGATCTGTGTGTGTTGTCTTCCTATTAACTTCTACTTGGAGAGTCCTATCCTCACAAATAACTACTACACAGTCTAAGAAAGCCAGGCGGTTGTCTATGGCATCTTCACGGGTGAACGTGATGTTCTTGTCCACTGCGTTGATGTGTTCTGTGAAGACTTCTACTTCCTGGGTTCTGATTTTGACCCACGTGTCATCAACATATCTTAGGTTTGGGCTGGTCTCTAATGAGCCTCAGATCACTTTTGACTTTGTTAAAACTAAAAGAGGTGGGCGTTGGGAGTTTCCAAACTTGGTTAAATCCATCTTGTATCATGCCAAGCCAACCACTTGAGTCGAACCATGGGCTCACCGGCTTCTTGTGACGAATGATGTAGCAGCACAAACAGGAAGATGCAGGTTTTTAATTTGACAAATGCAACAAGCGTCCTCTTCTCCTCTTTGTTTTCAACATGGCTACGCTGAAAGACGCTAGTGTTGATGCACTGTTACTGTTACAGAGGTTTGTTTCTTCATTTCTGCCGCACTCTGGTTATGTCAATTAAATCGTTGCTATGATTGGCTAAAACAAATCTTGTGGTAGGCGGACACAAGTTGGTGCTTCATCCAATCACCACAAGTTTCCGACAGAAGGCGTCATAGTAATTGGATATTAGATATTATGCTCTCACTCCTGCTCCAGTTTATATGCTTATCCACAAGTATGACTTAATGTCTTTAGCTGTATCTCTATTTGCGCCATGCTAATCCAAACAAGACAAAGGCATCACTTTGCACTACATCTAATCGCTGCTCAGGGACACTCTGTCCTGTACACTTAGTGACATATACACGTAAACTTATTCACATCTATTACTGACATGTCAGCTCATTACTCGTCCATCCACGACCCTGGAGCTGAGAGGCAGGCATAATGTACATCTATAAAAGCTTCATGTGTTGAAACATGTGAGGCAAATCACCATGTACCATTGTTGCATGTTGTCAGATTTGTTTAATTCTTGCAAGACTTAAACCTGTCTTCCATTCCTAAATTTACCATGTACGGTCTCCGTCGTCTCGTTTGTGATCCGAACCAAATAATTATTTTAACAGAAGGCGCCTCCCTTTTGCAAACACTTTTAACAGGAGCCTTCCCAAATGGTTCTATGAAACAGACTGTTCTGTGAGCAGTTCCATCTGGCGATCAGGTTAGGGCGTTCCCTTGCCGTACAGTGTTATTTTTGCTAATCAGCTCTTAAAGGTCTCCTGCAGGACTCTCATGAACCACTTCATCAGTCTAAATCCTGAGCTTTTCAATGAGAGCTTCTCTGTGGAATATAACTGTTTGTGTTTGACAGAGGCCTAAGAGAGAGTGGAGACCCCTGGAGGACCGCAGCTGCACAGACCTGCCCTGGTTTCTGCTCTTCACTGCCTTCTGTGTTGGCATGGTAACCACCTCACCTGTCGCTCAAACACTCACTGTCTGGAGAGGGTTAGGTGGGTCAGGAGGGTCTGAAGAAGGTCAGGAGAGGGTCAGGAGGGTTTGAAAAGGGTCACGAGGGTCTGGAGGGTTAGGAGAATGTCAGGAGAGGTTCAGGAGGGTCTGGAGAAGGTCAGGAGAGACTCAGGAGGGTTTAGAAGTGGGTCAGGAGGTTTTGAAGAGGGTCAGGAGAGGGTCAGAAGGGTCTGAGAGGGTCATGAGAAGGTCAGGAGAAGGTCAGGAGAAGGTCAGAAGAAGGTCAGGAGAGGGTCAGGAGAAGGTCAGAAGAACTGAATCCATTTATGACACAGCTGAGATTAAAGCCCTTTTAATTGTTGAGTCACTACAAGCTTAAGTTTGAAAAAATATAGACAATTCTATCTCATTAGGTTGAGTGTAATGAGGTTTTCCCAGTTTTTCGTCAGCTATTTGTCTGGAATAGATTAAAATGAATAAAGCTGGTCACTTCTTGTCTCCTTCCTACTTCCTGTTTCCTGTCCAGGGCGGGATCTGTGGCTTCACGGTGGCCACAGGGGGCGCTGCTCGGCTGGTGTTTGGCTACGACAGCTTTGGAAACACATGTGGACACCGCAACGAGAGACTGGAAGGAGTCAGACTCAGTGAGCTGGACCACACGGACCGCAGGTGGGTCTGGACAAAGACCAGGACTGGACCGAGACCAGACCAGGACCAGGATCAGACCAGTACCAGGTTCAAATCAGGATCTGATGAATACAGCACAAAGACCAAAACAGGAGACTTAAAAAACCTGATCAAAACCAAGACACTAATGTGAACACTGTCACGTCATGTCACACGACATTCTCACCAAAAGAATCCCCCCAAAACCAACTGGTACCAACATCAGGGGCTTTTCTGACACGTTAGTGACTGGGACTGTATCTGTCCTCTGAGTCTCATACAGTGATGACAGTGAGGACAGCTCTGAATGCGTCCCTTCTCCGTCAAGCCTCAGACTGAAACAGAAAGAACAGAGAGAGCAGTGAGAGGCTGTACCAGCTGCTGCTTCAGACTCTCTCTGACATCAGTAAGAAAACATGACGTTTACTGAGATAGACCATCAGGTCCATCTCCAGGACAAACCCCTGGAAAAACCCGGTCCTGGACTCAGTTATTATTATAGATGGTTTTCTGCTGAAATTAATAACATTTTATTTTTAAAACTACATTTTATTTTAGTTTTTAAGTCATTTAGCGAAGACAAAAAAAAAGTACCATTTATTTTTATTGACAACGCCCCACCTTTTTGTTGAAAAATTTTTAAACCTGTGTCTGTCCAGGTTTGTGTTCTTCTTAGACCCCTGTAACATCGACCTGGTCCAGAGGAGAATCCGCTCTGTGGCCCTCTGCGTCTCTCTGTGTCCGGCTCAAGAACTCAAAACCTACGAGGATCTCAAGCTCTTTGCCATGAATAACAGTATTTCCTACTTTTTCTGGTCTTTAATGTTGCATGTTCAGAGTTGTGTTTAGTGTTTGAGGTTCAGAGTTGTGTTCAGTGCTTCAGAATCAGAGTTGTGTTTAATGTTCCAAGTTCAGAGATGTGTTTAGTGTTTCAGGTTCAGAGTTGTGTTTAATGTTTCAGGTTCAAAGTTCTGTTTTAGGTTCAGAGTTGTGTTTAGTGTTTCAGGTTCAGAGTTGTGTTTAGTGTTTCAGGTTCAGAGTTGTGTTTAATGTTTCAGATTCAGAGTTGTCTTTCAGGTTCAGAGTTGTGTTTAATGTGTTAGGTTCAGAGTTGTGTTTAGTGTTTCAGGTTCAGAGTTGTGTTTAATGTTTGAGGTTCAGAGTTGTGTTTGAGGTTCAGAGTTGTGTTTAATGGTTCAGGTTCAGAGTTGTATTTAGTGTTTGAGGTTCAGAGTTGTGTTTAATATTTCAGGTTCAGAGTTGTGTTTAGTGGTTCAGGTTCAGAGTTGTGTTTAGTGTTTGAGGTTCAGAGTTGTGTTTAGTGGTTCAGGTTCAGAGTTGTGTTTCAGGTTCAGAGTTGTGTTAAATGTTTGCGGTTCAGAGTTGTGTTTAGTGTTTGAGGTTCAGAGTTGTGTTTAATATTTCAGGTTCAGAGTTGTGTTTAATGTTTCAGGTTAAGAGTTGTGTTTAGTGTTTGAGGTTCAGAGTTGTGTTTAGTGGTTCAGGTTCAGAGTTGTGTTTAATGTTTCAGGTTCAGAGTTGTGTTTAGTGTTTGAGGTACAGAGTTGTGTTTAGTGGTTCAGGTTCAGAGTTGTGTTTAGTGGTTCAGGTTCAGAGTTGTGTTTAGTGTTTGAGGTTCAGAGTTGTGTTTAGTGGTTCAGGTTCAGAGTTGTGTTTCAGGTTCAGAGTTGTGTTTAATGTTTGAGGTACAGAGTTGTGTTTTGTGTTTGAAGCTCAGAGTTGTGTTTAGTGTTTCAGGTTCAGAGTTGTGTTTAATGTTTCAGATTCAGAGTTGTCTTTCAGGTTCAGAGTTGTTACCCATACTTTCATGAGCTCCATGAAAGCTTGTCAGGTAACAGCAGCATGCATCAATGAAAACAGTATGACATTGATTAAGTTAAACAAAGTTAAGGAGGCGATACGGGGAGGAGGTGGGTTGCAAGCAATGCAGTGGAAGCAGCCAAGCAGCAGACTGAAAATGCACTTAAATAGGGCGCCCTGTTTGAACGGACCAATTGAGTGCTATAGCAATCAGATCAGCTGATCTGGGTGTCAGCTGACAGCAGAGCTCGACTACGTGGCCTGCCTGAACTGACGCTGAAACGCTATATTTGTGTTTAATGTTTCAGGTTCAGAGTTGTGTTTGAGGTTCAGAGTTGTGTTTAATGTTTGAGGTTCAGAGTTGTGTTTAGTGTTTGAGGTTCAGAGTTGTGTTTAGTGTTTGAGGTTCAGAGTTGTCTTTAGTGGTTCAGGTTCAGAGTTGTGTTTCAGGTTCAGAGTTGTGTTTAATGTTTGAGGTACAGAGTTGTGTTTAGTGTTTGAAGCTCAGAGTTGTGTTTAGTGTTTGAAGCTCAGAGTTGTGTTTAGTGGTTCAGGTTCAAAGTTGTGTTTAGTGGTTCAGGTTCAGAGTTGTGTTAAATGTTTGAGGTTCAGAGTTGTCTTTAGTGGTTCAGGTTCAGAGTTGTGTTTCAGGTTCAGAGCTGTGTTTAATGTTTGAGGTTCAGAGTTGTGTTTAGTGGTTCAGGTTCAGAGTTGTGTTTAGTGTTTCAGGTTCAGAGTTGTGTTTAGTGTTTCAGGTTCAGAGTTGTGTTTAGTGTTTCAGGTTCAGAGTTGTGTTAAATTTTTCAGGTTCAGAGTTGTGTTTCAGGTTCAGAGTTGTGTTAACTTTTTCAGGTTCAGAGTTGTGTTTCAGGGTCGGAGTTGTGTTTAGTGTTTCAGGTTCAGAGTTGTGTTTAATGTTTCAGGTTCAGAGTTGTGTTTAATGTTTCAGGTTCAGACTTGTGTTTAGTGTTTGAGGTTCAGAGTTGTGTTAAGTGGTTCAGGTTCAGAGTTGTGTTTAGTGTTTGAGGTTCAGAGTTGTGTTTAGTGGTTCAGGTTCAGAGTTGTGTTTAGTGTTTGAGGTTCAGAGTTGTCTTTAGTGGTTCAGGTTCAGAGTTGTGTTTCAGGTTCAGAGCTGTGTTTAATGTTTGATGTACAGAGTTGTGTTTAGTGTTTGAGGTTCAGAGTTGTGTTTAGTGGTTCAGGTTCAGAGTTGTGTTTAGTGTTTCAGGTTCAGAGTTGTGTTTAGTGTTTCAGGTTCAGAGTTGTGTTTAATGTTTCAGGGTCAGATTTGTGTTTAGTGTTTCAGGTTCAGAGTTGTGTTAAATTTTTCAGGTTCAGAGTTGTGTTTCAGGTTCAGAGTTGTGTTTAGTGTTTCAGGTTCAGAGTTGTGTTTAATCTTTCAGGTTCAGAGTTGTGTTTAATGTTTCAGGTTCAGAGTTGTGTTTAGTGTTTCAGGTTCAGAGTTGTGTTAAATTTTTCAGGTTCAGAGTTGTGTTTCAGGTTCAGAGTTGTGGTTAATGTTTCAGGGTCAGAGTTGTGTTTAATGTTTCAGGTTCAGAGTTGTGTTTAGTGTTTCAGGTTCAGAGTTGTGTTTAGTGTTTCAGGTTCAGAGTTGTGTTAAATTTTTCAGGTTCAGAGTTGTGTTTAGTGTTTCAGGTTCAGAGTTGTGTTTAATGTTTCAGGTTCAGAGTTGTGTTTAATTTTTCAGGTTCAGAGTTGGGTTTAGTGTTTCAGGTTCAGAGTTGTGTTTAATGTTTCAGGTTCAGAGTTGTGTTTAGTGTTTCAGGTTCAGAGTTGTGTTTAATCTTTCAAGTTCAGAGTTGTGTTTAGTGTTTCAGGTTCAGAGTTGTGTTTAATTTTTCAGGTTCAGAGTTGTGTTTAATGTTTCAGGTTCAGAGTTGTGTTTAATGTTTCAGGTTCAGACTTGTGTTTAGTGTTTGAGGTTCAGAGTTGTGTTAAGTGGTTCAGGTTCAGAGTTGTGTTTAGTGTTTGAGGTTCAGAGTTGTCTTTAGTGGTTCAGGTTCAGAGTTGTGTTTCAGGTTCAGAGCTGTGTTTAATGTTTGAGGTACAGAGTTGTGTTTAGTGTTTGAGGTTCAGAGTTGTGTTTAGTGGTTCAGGTTCAGAGTTGTGTTTAGTGTTTGAGGTTCAGAGTTGTGTTTAGTGGTTCAGGTTCAGAGTTGTGTTTAGTGTTTCAGGTTCAGAGTTGTCTTTAGTGTTTCAGGTTCAGAGCTGTGTTTAATGTTTGAGGTTCAGAGTTGTGTTTAGTGGTTCAGGTTCAGAGTTGTGTTTAGTGTTTCAGGTTCAGAGTTGTGTTTAGTGTTTCAGGTTCAGAGTTGTGTTTCAGGTTCAGAGATGTGTTTAATGTTTGAGGTACAGAGTTGTGTTTAGTGTTTGAGGTTCAGAGTTGTCTTTAGTGGTTCAGGTTCAGAGTTGTGTTTCAGGTTCAGAGCTGTGTTTAATGTTTTAGGTTCAGAGTTGTGTTAATTGTTTGAGGTTCAGAGTTGTGTTTAGTGGTTCAGGTTCAGAGTTGTGTTTCAGGTTCAGAGCTGTGTTTAATGTTTGAGGTACAGAGTTGTGTTTAGTGTTTGAGGTTCAGAGTTGTGTTTAGTGTTTGAGGTTCAGAGTTGTGTTTAGTGGTTCAGGTTCAGAGTTGTGTTTAGTGTTTGAGGTTCAGAGTTGTCTTTAGTGGTTCAGGTTCAGAGTTGTGTTTCAGGTTCAGAGCTGTGTTTAATGTTTGATGTACAGAGTTGTGTTTAGTGTTTGAGGTTCAGAGTTGTGTTTAGTGGTTCAGGTTCAGAGTTGTGTTTAGTGTTTCAGGTTCAGAGTTGTGTTTAGTGTTTCAGGTTCAGAGTTGTGTTTAGTGTTTCAGGTTCAGAGTTGTGTTTAATGTTTCAGGGTCAGATTTGTGTTTAGTGTTTCAGGTTCAGAGTTGTGTTAAATTTTTCAGGTTCAGAGTTGTGTTTCAGGTTCAGAGTTGTGTTTAGTGTTTCAGGTTCAGAGTTGTGTTTAATCTTTCAGGTTCAGAGTTGTGTTTAATGTTTCAGGTTCAGAGTTGTGTTTAATTTTTCAGGTTCAGAGTTGTGTTTAGTGTTTCAGGTTCAGAGTTGTGTTTAATGTTTCAGGTTCAGAGTTGTGTTTAATGTTTGAGGTTCAGAGTTGTGTTTAGTGGTTCAGGTTCAGAGTTGTGTTTAGTGGTTCAGGTTCAGAGTTGTGTTTAGTGGTTCAGGTTCAGAGTTGTGTTTAGTGGTTCAGGTTCAGAGTTGTGTTTAGTGTTTGAGGTACAGAGTTGTGTTTAGTGGTTCAGGTTCAGAGTTGTGTTTAGTGGTTCAGGTTCAGAGTTGTGTTTAGTGTTTGAGGTTCAGAGTTGTGTTAAATGTTTGAGGTTCAGAGTTGTGTTTCAGGTTCAGAGTTGTGTTTAATGTTTGAGGTGCAGAGTTGTTTTTAGTGTTTGAGATTCAGAGTTTTGTTTAGTGGTTCAGTTTCAGAGTTGTGTTTAGTGTTTCAGGTTCAGAGTTGTGTTTAGTGTTTCAGGTTCAGAGTTGTGTTTAGTGTTTCAGGTTCAGAGTTGTGTTTAATCTTTCAGGTTCAGAGTTGTGTTTAGTGTTTCAGGTTCAGAGTTGTGTTTAGTGTTTCAGGTTCAGAGTTGTGTTAAATTTTTCAGGTTCAGAGTTGTGTTTCAGGTTCAGAGTTGTGTTTAGTGTTTCAGGTTCAGAGTTGTGTTTAGTGTTTCAGGTTCAGAGTTGTGTTTAGTGTTTCAGGTTCAGAGTTGTGTTTAATCTTTCAGGTTCAGAGTTGTGTTTAGTGTTTCAGGTTCAGAGTTGTGTTTAATGTTTCAGGTTCAGAGTTGTGTTTAGTGTTTCAGGTTCAGAGTTGTGTTAAATTTTTCAGGTTCAGAGTTGTGTTTCAGGTTCAGAGTTGTGTTTAATGTTTCAAGGTCAGAGTTGTGTTTAGTGTTTCAGGTTCAGAGTTGTGTTTAATGTTTCAGGTTCAGAGTTGTGTTTAATCTTTTAGGTTCAGAGTTGTGTTTAATGTTTCAGGTTCAGAGTTGTGTTTAATTTTTCAGGTTTAGAGTTGTGTTTAGTGTTTCAGATTCAGGGTTGTGTTTAGTGTTTCAGGTTCAGAGTTGTGTTCAGTGTTTCAGGTTCAGAGTTGTGTTTAATGTTTCAGGTTCAGAGTTGTGTTTAGTGTTTCAGGTGCAGAGTTGTGTTTAGTGTTTGAGGTTCAGAGTTTTGTTTAGTGGTTCAGGTTCAGAGTTGTGTTTAGTGTTTCAGGTTCAGAGTTGTGTTTCAGGTTCAGAGTTGTGTTTAGTGTTTCAGGTGCAGAGTTGTGTTTAGTGTTTGAGGTTCAGAGTTGTGTTTAGTGGTCAGGTTCAGAGTTGTGTTTAGTGTTTCAGGTTCAGAGTTGTGTTTAATGTTTCAGGTTCAGAGTTGTGTTTAGTGTTTCAGGTTCAGAGTTGTGTTTAATGTTTCAGGTCCAGAGTTGTGTTTAGTGTTTCAGGTTCAGAGTTGTGTTAAATTTTTCAGGTTCAGAGTTGTGTTTCAGGTTCAGAGTTGTGTTTAATGTTTCAAGGTCAGAGTTGTGTTTAGTGTTTCAGGTTCAGAGTTGTGTTTAATCTTTCAGGTTCAGAGTTGTGTTTAATGTTTCAGGTTCAGAGTTGTGTTAAAATTTTCAGGTTCAGAGTTGTGTTTAGTGTTTCAGGTTCAGAGTTGTGTTTAATGTTTTAGGTTCAGAGTTGTGTTTAATTTTTCAGGTTTAGAGTTGTGTTTAGTGTTTCAGATTCAGGGTTGTGTTTAGTGTTTCCGGTTCAGAGTTGGGTTTAGTGTTTCAGGTTTAGAGTTGTGTTTAGTGTTTCAGGTTCAGAGTTGTGTTTAGTGTTTGAGGTTCAGAGTTGTGTTTAGTGGTTCA